>KV732347.1:13945-52762 GCA_000500225.2 Phytophthora pinifolia
AGACGCTCCTCCAGGTACTTGACGGCGTCCTTGGTGATGATGAGCAGGTCCTTCTGCAGGATCGAGTAGACATTGATCTTGTTCTGCGGGAGCGTGTCCACGTACGGGATGTTACGCGTGGCCAGCAGGAAGCTGGACTCCACCTCCTCGCCGCCCACGAACAGCGCGTGGTCCCAGCCCCGGCCGCCCAGCAGCATCTTCATATCCTTCGTCTTGGTCACCTGTTCAACAGAAAAAAACATCAGCACAGCCTCACACCACTTCCCCAACTCCAGCAGCCACGCACATCGATGTCCAGCGAGTCCACGATGGCCAGCTTTCCCTCGCGAAGCTTGGTGGACAGCGCCACGCGCAGCCCCATGGCGCGCACTTTCTTGGGCAGGCTGTACGAGAAGTCGCGCAGCACGGGGCCGTGCACGCGGTAGCCGCCGCGCCACTGCGGCGCGCGGATGTCGCCCACACGCGCGCGACCCGAGCCTTTCTGCTTCCACGGCTTGCGAGTGGAGCCGCTGACCTCAGTGCGCGTCTTGGTCTTGTTGGTGCCGGCGCGGCGGTTGGCCAGCTGCCAGCGCACCACGCGCTGCAGGATGTCGACGCGCGAGGGCGCGCCGAAGACCTCGCCGTCCACAGTCACGGCGCCCAGCTCGGATGCTTCATCGGTCAGAGACAGCAGCTGCAGCTCCAGGTGGCCCGAGGTCGTCGTCTTGACCTGCTGCGCCGCCGGGATCACGCGCGGCGGCGGCGTGGGCTTCTCTTCGGCCAGCGCGAGGTTGCCCGGCAGCGAGCTGGACGCGCGTGCCAGTGTGGCACGAGGCGCGGCCACAGACAGCGCCGCCACGCCGCGCAGCAGTCGATTCATCCCCAGGACACTCGCCATAGCTGCTCCCCTAGTCAATTGATTGTCTTCGTGCGGCTCTCAAGCATTGGATGGTTACTCCTAGCACCCACATCGGACTTTTCAGCATCTTCGAAAAACACGTCATCAAAATACGGTCTTTTCAAAACAACCCACATCACAAGTTCCTGGTATGTATACACAGTATACTTCATCCAGACTTGATTCAACTATATAGTCTACAAACTTCAAGTGGGGTTTTGTCGCCATCCGGGTCTGGGTGCCGCATCTTCCCCCCTGCTCAGTCATGGCGTCGCAGCGCAGGGGCTCGAACCCGCGCGGGGACGGCAGCTTGGCGGCCATCTGCACGCTGATCGAGCGCAGCACGTTGGACCGCAAGTCCAAGCTCGACAGCACGGGCCGCGTATGTTACGAGCTCAAGAGCGACCCGCTGCTGCTGGACAGCTTCCCTCTGGAACGACTCATGCGAGCAATGCGGCGGCTCGTATGCGACTCCGACTCTTCCACGCGCGCGGGCGCGTTACGCGCTCTACGCTACGCTATCAGCAGCGGCTCAGCTATCTGGCACTTCACGGC
This sequence comes from Phytophthora pinifolia, assembly GCA_000500225.2. Taxonomy (NCBI): domain Eukaryota; phylum Oomycota; class Peronosporomycetes; order Peronosporales; family Peronosporaceae; genus Phytophthora; species Phytophthora pinifolia. The sequence goes on from KV732347.1 coordinate 15,378, forward strand.
TCTGGGGCTGCCGGTCTTCGTGGTGCGCGCGCTGGAGCGCGAGCAGAAACATCTGGCGGAACGTGTTCAAGCGCTCAAGCTCGTACGGCGCGTCATGGAGATCGACGCGGCGCAGATGCCCACGGGCCTCGTGGCCTCGCTGGTGGCTATTGCCGGCCACAAGGACGACAACATGCGGCGCGTGGCGCTCGAGACGCTGCGCGAACTGGCGCTGCTCAACGTGGAGGTCGTGGCCGAGGCCAACGGCACCAAGATCCTGGTCGACGCCATCCTGGAGCCTTCTTTCCAGGACCTGGCCGACTCGCTGCTCATGACGGTACTGCTTATCCTGAATGAACCGTCCACGCGGAAGTTCATTCAGCCTTTCGTGGACTCGCAAGTGCTGCTGGCGCCGTTCACGGACACGGACCTGCCGGCGGGCAACGAGCGACGGCAACGCTGGATGGCCAGTCGTAATGCTATCGTGACTATGATGCGCTCCTGGACGGGCATGGTCGTGCTCACTAGTAACCCGCAGGGACTCCAGTCGCTCATCCAACTGCTGGTACGCCCCGTGGGCGAGGACGTGCAGAAGGCCGTGCTCTCCACCATCTGCGAGATCTTCTACAAGAAGACGAGCTTCGACAAGCCGGCGTCCGATGCGGCAGCGGACACGCCGGTTCTCCCCGTCAGCCTGTCGAGTGCAGAGCAGCTGCCACTTGCGGTGAACCACAACCTGCTGGATAACTACACGGTGATCATCCTGCTGGCCATGATCCACTGCGGCATTCTGGAAGCGCTGGTGACGCTGGGCACGAGTCCGTCCCGAGCGCTCGCTGAGCCGGCGATTGACCTACTAGCGGACATTCTACGGATGGCCTCGCGTCTGCTGCCGGACCAACACTGCGCGTCTTTGCTGGCGCTTCCTCGGCTGGTCTCGGCGACTTCTCTCACGACGACAACGACGATGGCTCTCGGAGACCATGCCAAGAGCCTGCTGGAGCGGCTGCAGCGCGAGAAATCGATCCGAGCGAGCGAAATGCTGGGGGAGCTGGCCAATGCGGTGGGCGCCAACTCAGGCAGCATCGCGACGCGCGGAGTCTCGCTGGTTTCGTACGGCGGAAGCGGCGTGAATGGCGTGCAGCTAGCGTCCGAACTCCTGCGCGACACGAACCGCCCGTCGAACCTTCTCGCTCTGCAGCAGATTGCAGGTGTGGTGCGTCTTCCGTCGTCCAGCGCTGGCAGTGGGATGGGGGGAAGTGGTAGCAGCTCTGCCAACTATGCGGTCGCGGCGCCCTCGGCCCAACGCGGCACGAAGAGTGCGACAGCGCAGCTTAAGGACAGCTTGACGTCCCGGGAGCTGATGGTTCTGGAGCTCAAGCAATCGCTGGATGCGCAGATGGACGACAGCACGTTCAAAGACATGCTGCACAATCGGTCGCGCGTTCTGACGGACAAGAACTACAAGAACTGGAACTGGGAGATCATCTCGGAGATGCTGGAAGGCCCGCTGACGAACCCGCAGCGGCTCTCGGAAGCGATGAAGACCAAGTTCTTCAAGCGGCTTTCCGGCTTCTTCCGCTGCGATCAGGGCAACAAGGGCTACTTCTCGAACCTGTACTGGATCCCGGACCACGTGCCTTACCTGCGCCCAGCCTGTCAAATGTACACACTGCTCCTGAACCACCCGGAAGGCCTGCTCTTCCTCAAGACAGACCGTCGAGGCCAATTGCTGACGGAGATCTCGTCGGCGTTGGAGCTGGAGGCGCGACCGGAGGCTGCGATCGTGGAGTCGCACATTGGTGTGCTCAAGGCGCGCATGTTCTCGCCCGACTACGTGTCTCGGCGTATGCTGCGGGAGTACTTCACGCTTCTCGGCCTCATGAGCTCGAGCAAAGAAGGCCTCAAGATGATGGAGCAGTCGAACTTGTTCCAGCGGCTTTACGTCATGGGCACGACGAAGGGCCATGACTTCCTGTGCCGGCTGATCCTAGCGAACCTGGACTACTCGGTCGACGGCAGCTCTCGCAAGCTGCTCCAGTCGTGGATGATGGAGGGGTCCAAGGCGCTGCGTCTGTATGCAACGTGTCTGTTGCGTGCCTTACTGCGCTCGGAGGTGGCCGACTTTGACAAGTGGGGCATCGACGCGCTGGTGACCCAGCTCACACAAGAAGAAGAAGTCGCCAAGGCCGCTCTGAGCGTGCTGGAAGAAGCTGCCGAGACGCCGGCGTGCCTGCTTGCGATGATCTTGAAGCGACCCATGAAGCTGATCCAGATGAAGGACAAGCGTGCCGAGTCGCTGCTTCTCAAGTCGCTGTCGCTTGCTGAAGGACTCAACTTCCTGCGTGACACTGGCGACTGGATTCCTCGCACTCTTGCGGCCTGGCGTCGCGAGAAGCACGTTTCGTATGTTCATGCCGTGGAGCACGCGTTATTCCGCGGCTTGCATCGTGACGCGGCGGGGCGTGAACGGGGAGCGACCAGTACGTCGACCAGCACTCGTCAAACGTGCTCTCCGACTCCAATCCCAGTGAATGTGCCGATGAAGCGAGGCGGTGGGGTAGGCCTCAAGCCACCTAGTGGTGGCAGTAGTCAGCGGTCTCTGTGGGGACTGGATTGGCTGTATCGCATGCCGTGGAATATGGAGGTGAAGATCGTGGGCCCTCCAGGAAGCGGCCCGCCGTCTAACCTCATTCTGGAAACGTACATTGACGGCGCCATGCGTGACGAGGATGAGGCTACCAGCATTGACGATGAGCTTCGCATGAACTCGATTCGCGTCAAGGGAATTGTGGTGGATGCGCGCAACATGCCTCAGCCTGTGGTCGTCAACTCGCAGCAGACACTGCAGGCGTGTTTGTTCCTTGGTACCCAGCCAGTTGATCGGCGTGGGTTTACGAAGCCTCCTCCTCAGAGTAATGGAGGCTTTGTATCAGCAAACGGATCGACCAGTAGCGGTGGCTCCGCTGCGCTTTCAACGGATACGCAGCAGAAGATGCTGCGCGCGCGATCGGCGTCGAATTCGGCTGGTGGCAGCATGGACCGGTCCTCGGAGACCATGATGTCTTCGTCGCTGGACTTTGCCGATACCGGATCGTCTTCGATTGATGCGGCCAAGGAAGAAAACAAGGATTGGAGCTCGTGCCAGCCCGAGCAGCGCTCCCCGCAGTACTTGAGCGCTCCCGAGTGCTCGCTCTGTGCTCCTGGAGAGCGTGCCGTGTGGAACTTCCGAGTGGAAATGGACTCGGCAGCAGGTACCAACACTTCGAATGGCAGCGTCAAACGTCTCCTGCTCAAGTCCGTCGAGTTTACGCTGCAGTTGCTCCCCCTTCGCCCGCGCACAGTGCCGCTCCCGGTACATCTCTATGGCGAGCTGGCGAAAACGAGCGCCGGTTGTCAGATCCTGCATGCGTCGGGGCATCTACCGGAGTTCCTCGCGTGTCTTCGCGATGCCGCGAGCGTTCCTCTTGAGAAGCGTGCGGCGCTTTGGGCGCTCGGCCACGTATCTGCCACCCCGCGCGGCTACGATCTACTGAACCATTACGCCCAGGATTTTGTGGAGATGATCGTCAAGCTGGCGACGGATTCGCCCCTCGTGTCCATTCGCGGCACGTGCTTCTTCGTATTGGGATTGATGGCACGCTCGCCTGTAGGCCGCCGGCACTTGGCTCGTCTTGGGTGGGATGCGCCGCGTGACGCGTCTCGGACTTCCATCGCTGTTCCCCAGAACTGCACGTCTCTCTTCATGTGGCCGCCGTCCGGAGCGTCGAGCGTGTGCCCATTGACCCAGACACCGCGCGCGTCCCCGCTGCAGCGCCTGCTAGTGCGCAGGCATGACAAGATGCCCAACGAGTGGCGCGAAGTGCTGCGCTTCGTGGCGGACTTGAGCAACCACATCACGCAGAAGGAGGCCCACGCGTCGCTGAACAAGCTGCGGTCCGCCAAGTCCGAGCTCTTTGAAGAGCCCGTGCTGCTCATGTACGTGCATGCGCTGCTGGAGAAGTACAGCTACCGGCTGGCTCTACGCCAGTTCGTGCTCAACGCGTTCGACAGGGCTACGCTGACGGACGAAGTGCTGGATACGCTACGGATCGAGGATGAAGAGGAGCAGGGCAGTCGGTCCGGCCCGCGTTTACCGACCGGGCGGGAGCTGCGGCGGCGGCGCTCGTCACCGTCGATCCCGTCGTTCACAGCCTCGGTCCAGTCGTTGAACGCAGCCATGACGTCGGGCGTCTCGCGGATGTCCTCCATGCAGAACGTACTGGCTGGCGGCAACATGGGCGACCACCGCTCCACGATGCGCATGAACGCGCACAACGATCCCATTGATCGCACCGTGCTGCTGAAGCGCAACCTCAAGCGCTCGGCTTTCTCGGAGAAGACCATCGTTGTCGGCGCCCCTGAAGCTGTCGTGTAGGTTGCGTTAGTCAAACGAATAGCGGCAAGAAATTCTGTTTACGGATATGCCTAGTGGCCTTACAGGAACCGCCCAGAGGCCACGTCCATGAGCGAGTCGCCCATGTGGAGCACCTCGAGCTTGCACAGCTTTCCGTCCAGTGTCGTGCACATGGTGATGGCGCCGCGCAACACTTCCAGTCCGCCACGCTGGACTCGCAGCAGCGCCATACTGGGTTCTTTGCTGTTGCCAGCCACTTTGTCGAAGCTCAAGACGTCAAACTCACTCGCCGACGCGCCTACCACACCGAACGCTGACTTGAGCGAGTTGTCGAGGCCGAACTTGAGCTGCTTCACGTCGGTCACTGGGACAGAGCCGTCCTCGGAGAAGCTGGTGATTTGGTTGGTTAGCAGCGCACAGCGAGCGTTAGGAAACCGCTCCAATGACGAACTGGGTACTGCACGCTGGTTGTACGACGTACATGGCAATGCGGAGGTAGCTGTGCTCGCCATGCAGCGAGAACTTGTGGTGCGGCGTGGCAGCAGTCGTCGCCATGTTATCGCGTCGAGTGGCAAATGCAAGCACCGTACTTAACCTAGTGTACCCATTTCCACAAAATGGCTACATGGAATTTTTTTCAACTTCAGCTTTCCAAATGTTTTCTCTTTTTTTTTTCTGTCGTGGGTCTAAAAACAATTGGGAAGTCTCCTACTTGGACTGCGTACGCGGGCGGCGAGCGGTCTTGGGACGGCGCTGTGATGCCGGTCGGCGCGTGTGGTGGCGCGGCGTCGACTGCGCGGCCTCCGACGAAGTTACAGCGGCCGAGTCGCCGTCGCTGTCGTCGCTGCCGCCGCTGTCTTCGCCCAGCACGCGGCGGGACATCTTGCCCGACGCGCCGTCCTGCAGACACTCGAACTCCATCTCCTGCCCTTCCGTCACCACGTCGTTCATGTTGCTGACCTTGTCGCGCGAGATCTCAGAGATGTGCACGAAGCCACGGTGGCCATCGGCAGACTCGAGGATCGCGCCAAAGTCCATGACCTGCGTCACGCGCATGGTGTAGCGCTCGCCCTTGCGGAAGAAGAGCGACCGGCCCTTGTTCGAGTGGCGGTCCTCACGACTGTTGTCGTTCCCGTTGCTTCCAGGAGGACCTGAAGCAGCGGCGGCAGCGAGGTCCGTGCGCAGCCATTCGCGAGCCTGCTCAGCGCCGTCTGCCGCGCCGACAAGACGCACGATGCCCGCGCGGCGGTCCACGATGCTGATCGAGACGCCGAAACGCGCTTCCAGCTCGCGGATTCGGCTGCCTCCGACGCCAATGAGCGCGCCGATCATGTTCGTGGGGATCACACACTCGAGACTCACGTCCGGCAGCGCGCTGCCGTTCGCCTTGAGGTGCTCGCGCGGCTCCGCGAGCTCCGTGCTCATCCGACGCAGCACGTGCAAGCGAGCCTGCTTGGCCTCACGCAGTCCCTCCTTGAGGATTGCAAGCGGCACACCGCCGGGAAGCTTCACGTCCAGCTGCAACGCCGTGACACCGACCGTCGTGCCCGCCACCTTGAAGTCCATGTCGCCGTAGTGGTCCTCCGAGCCCAGAATGTCGGTCACCAACTGGTACTCGCCCTCGTCGATGCGCTTCTCCTGACCGGCGAACGGGTCACCGGCAGTGACGAGCCCGATAGCAATGCCAGCAACGGCCCGGCGAACCGGAACGCCAGCGTCCATGAGCGCCAGCGAGACGCCACACACGGTGGCCATGGACGACGAGCCGTCCGAGCCCACCACCTCCGACGTCATGCGCACAGTGTACGGGAACTCTGTCACGGACGGCAGAATCGGCAGCACGGCCTTCTCGGCCAGGTTACCGTGGCCGATCATGCGGCGGTTGGTCCCGCCAATGCGGCCGGTCTCGTTCACACAGAAGGGCGGGAACTCGTAGTGCAGCATGGCGTTCTTGAGCGGCGTGGGGGCATCAGGCTCCGCCAGCTCGCGAGCTTCGTTGAGCGCTCCACGCAGACGCAGACCGCGTTCCAGAGGCCCCAGCGTCACCGAGCACAAGGTCTGCGTCTCGCCACGAGCGAACAGCGACGAACCGTGAGCCATCGGCAGCACAGCCGCCTCCATCTCGAGCGGACGCACGATGCGAACCGAGCGGCCATCGAGGCGCACAGGCTTGTTCTTGGAGCCTTTGGGTTCCTTGGTAATGGTCAGAATGCGCTCACGCAGCACACGCTGGAAGGTGTCGTGAGCCGCCCGCTGGATAGCCGCATCGTCCACAGGGGGCGACGCGTTGGCAAAGTGCCGACGCATGCCATTCAGCATCTTGCTGTAGACTTGACGCTCTCCCTGCTGGCGATCAAGCTTGCCGACACGCCCACTCGCGACAAAGGCCTCGGCCTCCTTGCGTCCCAGCTCTTCTGCCTTCTGCCAGACCTCAGGCGCCATGAAGAGCGGCGAGTATACACGCTTCTGCCTGCCGTGCTCTTCCACCAGCTTCTTCTGCTCTTCAATCACCGGCAGCACGCTGGCATGGGCCAGATCCAGTGCGTCGCCAAGACGCGCCTCCGTCACCTCGTCGCCCGAGGCTTCCACCATGACGGCGCGCTCTGAAGTGCCAGCGTACAGCACGTCGAGCGTGGCAGCGTCACGCTGCGGTTCAGTGGGGTTGACTACTAATTGGCCGTCGACCTCGACGACGCGCACACAGCCCACCGGCCCGTTCCACGGGATGTCGGACATGCTCAACGCCGCGGACGCCGAGTTGACGGCCACCACAAGCGGGTCGTTGTTGGGATCGTACGACTGCACGGTCGCTAGCACCTGCGTGTCCTCGCAGTAGTCACGCGGGAAGAGCGGGCGGATGGCGCGGTCCACGACGCGCGACTGCAGCACCTCCTCGTCGCTGCCCGTGAACTCGCGGCGCTTCTGGTTGTCCGGGATGAGGCCGATGGCGTACGACTTGACGCGGAAGTCCGTTGTGAGCGGCAAAAAGTCCTTCTGGGCGTGGCCTGAGCTGGCCGACGGATTGCCGTTGCGGTCGCCGCTCACCGCCGTCGTGAGCAGCACGGTGCGGCCGCACGAGGCGAGCACGGCGCCGTCCGCGAGCTTGGCTAGCTTGCCCACCGTATAGGACGTGGTGTCTAAGCTGCCGATCATAAGCACCTTCTCCTTCTTGGCCGGTGGCGTCTGCGTCTGTGTCTGAGGCTCCGGCGTCTGCTCCTGTGTCACGACCTTGGCGACGGGCTCCTCTTCCTCCTTCTTTCTGCCGAACAGCAGATCGCGCAGACCGAAAAACGCGCGGGTCTGCTTCGCGACATAAGGAGCGCGCTGATGAGTTGCCGACATGGCGGCGCGGCGGGCCACGCGCGCGGCTGGTAGACGACGAGCAGCGGCGGTCAGCATCTTGACTTGATACGACGACCAATGTGCGGCTGGAGGCTCGGCACCAGCAGATTATATCGAAACGATAGACTGGTTTTAACGGTAAAACGAATCACACACGTGATTGGCCAAAAACACAAAGCGCGAGACGCCAACCGTCTCTCTGTCGCTAACGGTCCATTACGAATAACAGTCACTAATAAATACAAAGTTTGCTTATATCTAATCATATCATTTCTTAATTTACACAGTGCTGGTCGAATAGCCTGCCTTCGACGCTGTTTCTTCCTCGCTCACAAACCGAAAGAACCCAGTCCGTCCGCACGAAGCGAGCGACTCCCTCTACACTCCCCAGACCACCTCCAAGACCAGACAGCATGGGCACTCGTGTGTACGTGGGCGGCCTGCCGCGCGACGCCACCTCCCGCGAGATCCAGGACGGATTCAACCGCTACGGCCACGTGTCCAACATCTGGGTGGCGCGCAACCCGCCCGGCTTCGCTTTCGTGGTGAGTTGAGCTGCTTCTTGTCGGCGCGAGGCCTCGCATGATGGCCCTCCCCTCCCTCTCCCTCCCTTCTTCCCCTCCCTCGGCCCTACCTCGTGGTAGAACGGCTACTCCTGCGCGTCCGTGGTGGTCCGAGCACCTGGCGGTCTGTCTGTGGCGATTTGTGTGTCTTTTGTATCAATGTATACCATACATATCCAAATGTATACTCGTCATATGACCGCCGCTGCCGGAGTACGACTCGCCGTTTGTGAAGACTGCGGTGTCATCGTCGACTTCTTCGCCTCGTGGAGCTCTACGATGTCTTCTGCGTCTTCTATCGGTCTTCGCTGCATGTCTGAGGGAGAGACTGTACGGCTGGCCGAGCCATCATGCTACGCCTCGCCTCGCCTCGCGTCCCCGCATCTTCATCGCCTTCTTCGCCTGCTCGTCGATCCGAACCGTACCAACCAACGCCTCTCCATCGTCGTCCTCCCCATTCCTGCTCCCCCACCTCTTCTAGGACTTCGAAGACCCGCGTGACGCTGACGACGCTATTCGCTCTATGGATGGCCGTGACTTCCTCGGCGGACGGTACGTGCTGCCAGCCTGGCACAAGGCTTTCCTGTGTTCTGACTCTGTTGTGGTGTTTTGCATGATCAGCATTCGTGTTGAGCTCGCTCGTGGTGGCAGCCGCCGTGATGGCGGTGGCGGCGGCGGCCGTCGTGACGACGACCGTGGAGGCTTCGGTGGTGGCCGTGGTGGAGACCGCTTCGAGCGTGGTAAGCTGAGCTGCTGGTCCTGTTCTCTGCTGAGCTAACGCCCTGCCCTTGTGTTCCTAGGTCGCAACCCGCCCCAGCGCACCGACTACCGTGTGCGCGTGACGGACCTGCCGCGTGACGTGGACTGGCGCAATGTCAAGGACTTCCTCCGCACGGGTGGTGAGGTCACGTACTGCAACATTGAGGCGGATGGCTCTGCGTAAGTGGCTTGGCTACTTCCTTGGCCTTGTTGGGATGCCTGTCGGTTGCTCACTCTTTTGACTGGTTGCCTCTCTATAGTATCGCCGAGTTCCAGTCCAAGGAGGACATGGAGGACGCTGTCAAGAAGCTGGACGACACGGACTTCCGTGGCAGCTACGTGCGCGTCGCCCCCGAGGGCGACTCGAGCCGCCGCTCGCGCTCTCGCTCCCCTGCTCGTGGCCGTTCGCCGAGCCGTCGCTCGCGCTCGCGCTCGCCTGCTGCGCGCAAGGACTCCCCGCGCCGCTCGCGCTCCAGATCGGCCTCGCCCGTTGCGGCTGCCGCCAACTCGCCCACACCGCGCAAGGACTCGGCTTAAGCAGGTGAAAGGCGAAGAAGGGCGCTGCGAAGTGAGAGCGAAGGCGCTGTTTGCTCATTCACCGGTGCCCAGTGGGTTGCAGCTCGGCCAGCTTTGTTGCCTAGCGTCGAAGAGATAAGCACATTAACATGGCAATAGCTTCGTTCCTACGATCCGGTTTCCAAGATTGCAGTGGAGATGCCATCCCAGAAGTTGCCAGCAGAGCAACCGCCAAGGCTACCTGCATTGCTGGATGGGACCTAATGGAGAGACGTTGGCAATCAAGGCCGAAAAGCGACGCACGCGAGCGAAACGAGCTCGTTCCGACAACAAAAGAGGCGTTGACCTGATGAAGGTGATGGTATTTGTGACTTCCCGCGGCTCCCTTCCTGCGTCCGTCCGACCAAACGAGCGGAGTCAAGAGGGGGAGCTGTTACGAACGACACCCCAGCTGAGCCAGTCCCCTGTGCTACAGCGGACCTACCACCCGCCCCCAACGCTGAAAAAGCTTAAGAAGACCGAGCTTTAATGCGCCGCACTTGCACGTTGCAACACCCTAAATATCCTTGCGCTGGAGTCCTGTTAACAATAAGCATCCAAATGTCAGTCACTGGTCTGGGGTCTCAAGCGCTGATGCTGAGGCGTACCAGGGGGCAGCGACTGCGTGAGCTTGTCGGCCTTCTCCGTGTCCGTCACGCAGAGCGTGTACAGGTACTTGGAGCAGCGGATTTTGAACTTGACGACCTTCTCGCTCTTTTTGATCTTCACCGAGCGAGCATCTTTTCGGCGCGCCTTCTGCAGGAAGTCGCGGATGTCGGTGATCTGCTTCGGCTGTGGATCATACGACAACGCAAGTCTCCTGTTAGCTGATGCCCCGCTGCGGTTCCTGTATCCATCGGGCGGGTGCTCCATGGAGCCAAAGCCAGTGCCTCCGTACCATTTTGTTGCGTTGGTCTTCTAAACTTAACTAAGAAGCACTAGCGAGTCTGCTGGGCGCGCCATACAAAGCGCCTGTCACGCGCCTATGGTTGGCCGTGGTTGGCCAGCAACCTCCTCTCTCGCGTTGGGCAAAATCCAACTCGTAAAAACGCGCTCACTGGCCAAAACTCCGCGAGTTCTTACGCGTAATTACGGAATCCGCAAAATGGGGTATTTTTTTACTCCGACTAAAATATTTTAATTTTAAACGTTCTTCTGAGCATAAACGTTCACTTGGTTTCACTATGGTTCGGCCGAAAAACGAATGCTCCATAGTATTTTACCTTGCGAAGCCGGAAGAGCTTCGCTTCCTAGGCCTCCATGGCGTCTAACCAGGAATGCCACATCTGCCTGGAGGAGCTGCGCCAGAACCTGGTAGCCGCGCCGTGCGGCCATGTCTTCCACGAGATGTGCATCCTGCAGGCGCTGCAGGTCAACCAGCAGTGCCCCATCTGCCGCCGCCGCACGGGAGACGCCGACATCATCACGCTCTACTTCGACGTACCCGGGGTTACAGCGGCTACGGACGCAGCTACAGTACAGGAGCCATCCTCGCAGGGCTCAGGCGACAGCGTGGCGCTCAGCACTCGCGTCAATGCGCTCATGCAGCGCGTGCAGTGGCAGAACAAGCGTGAAGAACAGATCGTGGGCGAGCTCCGAAGGCTTCGCACGCAGAGCGAGCAGCTCATAGCGGACAAACAGACGCTGGCGCAGCGTGTCGGAGGCCTGGAAGCTGCCAAGTCGGAGCTGATGACCAAGGTGGCGCGGTATCAGATGGAGCTGAGTCGCCAAAGCGAGGTCATACGCCGCTCCAGTGTCAATCAGAGCATTATCAAGTACCTGGAAACGTGCGACGCCTCCACCTTGGAGGAGGAGATCCAGAACCCCCGAGAGCTCATTATGGCGCTCAAGAAGGCCTGCAAGTTCCGCCATGACCAGTACCAGAAGGTCGTGAAGGACAAAATGAGGCTCAAGGAGATGCTGAAGAACGCGCAGCAGTCGACGCAGCAGGCGGGTAACGGGTCTAAAGGTGTCAAACCCAAGGGAAGAACTGCGTCCGCTGTGTTTGAAGGTAAGCGCTATCTGCTGCCTGGGGAGTTTGGAACGGGCATCCAGCCGCAGGTGATGGAGAACAAGAAGAGAAAAGGCGATACGGTCTCGAACTCGATGCCGTATTTCGACCAGCAGGGGAGTGACGTGCTGGAATTCACTCCGCGCTCGGAATCCGCGGGTTTCCGAGCGAACGCCTACTCCGATGTGTCGATCCGTCCGCCGCCGAACTCGCGACAGATGTTCGGACGCAGCGACCTGAACCCAAACCAGTACGGAGCCTTCCACCTGACGCCGTCAAGCCAGCCACTGGTGCAGATGGAGGGGCAGGAGGCCGCTGTCTGCCGCCGAGGTTACGATGAGACGGGCAAGCTGACCAACTTTTTCCTCCCAAAGGAAGGCGAGTCGCGGGCGATGCCTCGGAAGAACCCGATTCCGAGCATGCAGAACCTCCTGAACTTGAACTCGCAGCCAAGAAGTTCGGGCCAGCAGCAGCGCGTGGAGAACAACGACCGGCAGGAGTACGTGCTAACCAACTGGCTGCGCAATAGTTAACGAGGCCGCGGGAACAGCAGACGCGGGCGCTCCAAGTTGTGCTGCCAGGACACAGTGTAAGATACTATTTGCGACTTTACCGGCTGACACGACAGCCCTTTAACCTTAAGAGAAGAGTTTTCGTAACTCTGTATTCCGTGCTTTACGGTTTTTCCTTGAGTTGGGCTTGTAGTTGTTCTAGCGTCTCGTGCAGCATGGACTGTTGTTCCTGTACGACCTGGATGACTTGGGGGTCTTGGCAAGGGAAGTTCTTGTCGGGGATTAAGCGACGGCCGATTCTATCGATGGACAGAAAAGACGAGTCTGCAGCATGTTCCTCTTCCTCGGACTCAGGTGGAGCAAGTGCTGGATCGATTCCGCTCGTAGGTACGGGCAGTCGGTCTGGATGTTCATCGCCTGCATTTGGTTGTGAAGTTGCTACCGTCTTCGACCAACGTCGTCCAAGGAACGAAGCTTCTGGAGGCTCCATGGGCGGTGGCAACGGTGATAGTTTTCTGCAGACAGAGTAGAGCAGCGTGGCCAAACTGACCAGATTTGCGGATGCCTGTTTACCAACGTTCTTGGATCCGATCCCCACGCTCCAAGGCTGCAGCACCACATGCGGGATCAGGATTCGGACAAGAAGGAAATTGATCACCACCATATTGAAGCGTGAAAACCCATCGACTTCACTGGAACCGTCAAAGTCCATTCGTCGAGTGGCACCGAGCGGATCGAACTCGAGGTGGTGCCGCTCCTCGTCAAATAATTGGTACTATTGCAAGACGCACAGGTGAGTCCGCCTGTGTAAACAAATAGCCACGAGCAACGCGCACGTACGCTGGGTGGGAAATACACGCCGTCCGAAGAAATTCGCTTCCAGAAGGCCAAAATTCCTGAGGGCACTTCCCTCTTGTCGATCGCCTTGCTCAGAGCTTGCAGGATCCCTCTCATACGCACTTTCAGCTTTAACAACTTCCCTGGATCTACAGCACTCTCGACTGGTTTTTCAGTGGCAGAAGCTGGTGGGGGAGGGCGTCGAGCCAAGATGCCGCCGAATTTCCTTGCAAATCCCCGTAAACTTGACCCTGCCAAACCACTTTTCGTGCTGATATCCACGTCCAAGCTGGAATCCTCAAGTAAAGAAACCAGCGGCGCTCTTACCACTTTGCCCACCCACATGCGGGTCGCATCAAAGTACACGCGCAGCATCGCCTCAAAGTCCTTCATTGCGCTCTCCTTTTCAGCTAACTTCTTCGCCATCAACAAGTCCTTGAGATGCACCGTGTACAGCACAGCTAGTACAGCAGAACGGAACACCTGCAGAGGCTCCATTGCCTCCCCATCCTGGTTTTCGAACGGTGAAACATTGTCGTTATCAGCCTCTGCCTCAAGACGCCAGCGTGGCTTCCGCAGAGCACCACCATTTGCATTTTTGAGAGAGGCACTCAGTAATGCTTCCAGCCTTTTTCGGCTCTCGAGACGATCGCGTGCTTTCTGCTCTACCGATGAGCCTGCTTTAGCTTCTGTGTTGGCTATATCGGACTTCTTAGTGCTGGTATCTACCATTTCACTCCCTGGCACGTCGGTCAGAGCATCGTCGTCCTTCTCGAGTTTATCCAGTGTTATTTCATCCTCATCTGTCCATTCGAAGTCCGGAAGCCACGCTATGGCTGTCTTCGCTGGTCCATCGCTGACATTTTCCGGCTGTGTGGTATCCTGCCGCTCTTCGACGCTCTGTACGGATGGAAACTTCGCGTTGGAATTCGCTTCGTCTGAAGTTATTAGCGAGTTTTCAAGACTTTGTTTCGATGAGCGCTTCGATGCGCTTGTTGCCCGGCTCGCATCTTCTTCGCTTTATTAGCAAGAGTAGATTAGCGTCCCATGCTCGAATCTAGGATCGGGAAAGATACATACCGCTTTCGGGGGAGCAGCAGTGCCATGATCTGCTCATTTTGCTGCACCAGTCTCTCGATCAAACGTTCGCTTGATTCTGGAAACCGCTGCTGTGGTTCATCCAGGAGCCCTGACGTGACATCTACACGCACAGGGTTTGTACTCGCTGTGTTTTAATCAATGCCTTGCGCTAGCAACAGTTCCAGTAAGTGGCAACAGCAGAAAACGATTTCGTACCCTTCGTCCCTCCACGCACTTCATAATGACAAACTCGATTCTCAAGATGCTCCACTTGAGCTCTGTGCAACGAATGTCTCCGTAAGTGAGCAATATCAGAAATTATCAATACCGGCGATGGTACCTCAGCTCCGCTCGGCGCTCTCTCCGGGCCTGGATAAGTTGTTGCTGACGTACACGCAACAGCTCATCCTTCAAGGTCTCTTGGCGAAGGGAAAGTGCTGCTCGTTGTGCCTCCACTTCTCTAGATTTGTGCAGATTGTACGGATCACCCCATTGCCACGAGGAGTTTTGCATCCTCACGCCTTGATGAATGTCTTTTTCTGGCCGATCGCACACAACAAGACCTTCGGAAACGACGCACGGATGAACTTCTTCTATTCTCCCGCTGTAAATGTCTCCGGATCAGCTTTCTGCGGTCACTTGGATCTGTTCTTCAACGGTATCAACCATAGTAGCATCCGGAGCATTCTTCTCCGCTTCCCTCGTTTTGTCCTCAACCTCCTGCTGTGCAATCTCCTGCTTCGCCGCTTCTTTTCGCCCGAGAGGGTCGTTCGTCAAAGATTGCTGCAGGTCCTCTATATCGTAGAAGAGCTCCAGTGACTTTTCGAGTATTTGCGTCGCGGATTCAAGCGTGTGCTTTGACGCCTCCAAAGTCATGTTTGTAAACAGCGTGTTGGCTTTGAAGCTTCCCTTGTCCATTGTGGTCTGGACACCGCGAATCTGAAGCGACAACGAGTGATAGGCAACATGTGAGACATTTCCGCTCACCAGCCTCGGCTCGAGACCGAATGAAGAGTTACCTGATCCGACAAGTCTCGCACTCGCTTTGAGATATCCCCATAGCGACATCTCATCCTGCCACAGATCACTGGTAAGGATGCTTCCGCATCACTAATGTCCACAACACCGGGCGTATGAATGCCTTGTGATGCAACGCGGTCTTCCTCGGGGACGTAGATCAGCAGGGATGCCTTGAACGTGCACATGCCCGTCTTCTTCAGGCCATACATCTTCGTGTCAGATTCCGGGTTACTGGAGGGGATAAGCTCCACAGCCATGGAGTAGTGGTCGTCATCCATGCATTCGTCTCCATCGTCGTAGATCATGTACTTGTAGTTCAGCGTGATGGGGTCGATGTGCCAGCCACGGAAAATGCTGCGTACCAGACAAAGAACGTCAGCAACTATCTATCCAGTTGAACTAAAATGAATCTCACCCGAGAATGGTGGGGATTTCCGGCTCCTCCTTCTCCTCAGACACGGGCTCTTCCAGCTCCGCACTAACATCGCCATCCTCCGTCGAGCTGCGCACGTCGTCCGTCACTTCCACCTCCACTTCCACCTGTTCTTCAATCTTGGCTTCAAGTGTCACGTTGGCTAGAAGACACAAGTCCAGGACAAAACTGCAGCAGCGTCAGATTGACTCGAAAACAGCGTACAGGAGCCTTTAACGTCTAGCAGCACGTACGCCTTCCCCTTCTGCATCTCGCGCTCCTCATGGACACACGGCAGCGACCCAATATATTCAACAAACGGCCCTGCAGAACACAAAAGCACCGAACAAAGTGTCAGCACATAGCATTATCGAATCCTTGCCATCACACTCGCCCTGGAATGCCGGGAATGGATCGCGGGACGGAATGGGGACCAGCACGGGCGGTTGCTCCTCTTCTGGCCGCGGGCGCGGGATGACTCGGATATCGACCTTCGGGGCAGCTGCGCACAGCACGCTGCTCAATGCCACGGCCACGGCGACCGCGACCGCGCTCGTGCGCCGCATACTCTTGCTCGGCTTGCGTGGCACAATGGGTTTTCAAAGGTTTGTGTATGCCGTCGAAAATATAACAAATTACAGGTACTTGAAGTGAAATAAGGAGTGATGGTCACCAAGTTTCCCCGCTCGCGGAAAGCCAGGTCAGAGCGGAATCCGCCGGGGAGAAAGCAAGTGAAGCGGCCAAGATGCTTGAGCAGGGCGCGACGGCGATCCTGGAGCGCGTGGCGGGGGCCACGCAGCTCCTCGCTCGAGCTGAAGAAGCGTCGACACTCGTAGCGGACGTCGCAGCCTTGAACCAAGTGCTCGACGAGTTACAGCTAGTCGTTGCCGGACTCCGCTCGCAGCGCGTGCTCGAGCTGTCGGCCACGCAGCTCATGGGCGCTGGCGTGGAGCTGTACAATGCGCCTCGGGCTGCTCTCAGAGTCCTGGCGCAGGTGGAGAAGACCAAACAGCGAGAAGGCGGACCACAGACGAGCTTCCCTCGATATTTACTGGCTGTCACGCGGTTTGTGGCTGCGAAAATCATGGGACTGTCGCTCATTTGTTCGAATGGTGGTGAGAAGCAGGGAAACGGGGCAAGCAAGAGCACACACTTTATGGATGAGTGCGTCGATGTGATGCGCTCATTTGGAAGAGTGGGGATGCTCATGCTGGAAAGCGCGTCGGCTGACTGTGAGCGGTGCGAGGAATACTTGGCGATGGCTAGCGAGGCCTTCTCTTCTTCAATGCAGCTCTGGTCTCGCATTGGCCTCTCGCAGCTGACGAAGTTTAAGCAAGGTTTGGAGCTGGAGGACATTGTGGACGATTTGTGGGACTTCTACATGGACCGCGTGCGCGTGCTCCGACTGCTGGTGGATCAGTCTGGCAATGCGTCACTGGAATCTCAGGACATCGTGTCGTCGCTGCACGAACTGAAAATGCTGGCTCCTTACAAAGTTTCGTACGCGAGCTGTTTGCTAGATCTTATGGCGAGCGTGAGCGACGGCTATTGTAAAGCTTCCCAGCACGAGCTTCACGTGGCTTTCACAGAAGAAGCGTTACGTGTGAGTGACTCGCTGGAAAATGGTACCGATGAAAACTTCGTGGATCGGACTACTGCGTTCAAGCAACATGTCCTGCAGAATTTGTTGCAGTCTCTCTGCGCTATTGGTGACATTGAAAGAGCAGAAGCGTGCTACCAACTTATTCCAGATAACCGGGACCCCAAGTTATTGCAGATCATGATCAAACTCAATGTCGACAATAAGCAGTTTGACAAAGCACATCGACTTCTGCTGGTACTGTTTCGACAAGATAGCTTGGACGACGCAATCTTGGGAGCTCGCACCTACGCGCGGGGCTTGTCATTCTCAGACAAAGGGCTGGACATTTATCGAGAGCTAGCTGACAACTACGGAGACTCCATCTTCATCATCAATTTGGAGATCGCATGCAATATCGCATTTGAAGAGGACAAACGCTATCAAGCGATGGGTGAACTAAAGCGTGTTGGGGGCACCTTTCTGGAGCTGGAAATGTACGATTTCAGCGATTCATCGGATGTTATTTGAACTCACTTACGATGAATGCACCATAGAGATGACCAGGTCACTGACAGCATGAACATCTACATCCAGCGAGCCCGACAAACAATTTTTGATGCACTTCAGCATGCGCTCAACGCGAACCAGCTCGAGGTACCCCTGATATAGCAATGCAGCTGTAGTGCAGCGGTATTAACCTGTTAGTTTTGTGCAGGACGCGTTCAAGTGGGCGGAGGTTGGATTATCAGCAGCTTCAAGCGCCCAAGATCAGGCGATGTACTTGAGGTAACGAACATGGTATCTAGCTCTTTACAAAACAACTGACTCAGGCGACACTTTGCAGAACAATGTCTCGCTTGTGCCTCCAATTGAAGCGCGATTCTGAAGCATCGGATTGGGCAGAGAAGGCGTTCAACATTGAGCCTTCAAAGCAATCTTTGTTTGCGGTGTTCCAAGTAGCGCTTGAGTCGAAACCAGAAACCCCAGAAGAGGAGCTGGTACCCATCATGAATCAGCTGAAAGCTAGGGATGATTTTGAGCTTGAGGATTGGCTCGCCATGGGAAAGCTAGCTAGCAATCTTGATCCAGCGAGGCAAGATATTGTTATGCACATACTGGACGAGCTGTGTCGAGCACAAGACAGCCCACCCAACGTGCCGAAAGCAGTCATCCTACAAAACGCAGCACAACTAGCGTTCAACACATTTACTCAGCAGCAGACCGAGTCAAGCTCCGAATCAGAATGCTCGTACGGCGAAAAATTCCTGACGTACACCAGCGTTCTGCTGCAGTCAACAAGAATGGGCCTAAATGGCAACGTCGGGCCATCGTCAGTATTTGAGTGGTTCTTTCGAATGAGGTAGGTGTGTTAGGATGGTTTTGCCCTACTTGTACCAGTGTCTAACAGATATTGTGACGTAGCTTCGATATCGCGAAAAGCACCGAGGAAGCTCGATATTTTGTCGTGGCGGCCGATATTGCAGATCGAAGTGACGAGTTGTATGGAGAAAATTCGCCGCTCAAGAAGCAGTGCCAGCAATGCTTACTGGCTGCGATAAGTTCTGCCATGAGGAAAATCGAGACATTGGACAAGAATCGCCTCGTACAACTACTTGAAGTGATCAAGCGATTCGAAAGTATCGATACTGATACTGAAGACGCCGATGAAACCTCGCGCTATTTGGTACGAACGACGCACTGCTTCCAGCTCAAATATCAAGATATACACCAACGCTTTCTCGTGGACAGGCAAAGGCACTGATAGCGGTGAAATTGCGGCTCTTCGATGCGAATACGAAAGCGATTCTTGATCTGTGCAAGACCAAGCTGCACACTGCTCCTGAACTCGTCGAGATCGGAGGTGACTAACTAAATGAGTGCTGACTGGTTCCCACAAGTACACTAAACAGTGTTTTATCTTGCATGCTATATAGAGCTTGTGCTGTACGCTACAAAGTTCAACGAGGCAGTCGAGGTAAGGCTTGATGGTGTTGGTGATTGTGGCACCATGCTGATGCCTTTGCTGACTAGGTTCGAGACCAGTATCGGATGTTAGCAGGAGACATATTCAACTACGGGTAGGAACGATGCGTTGTTTCAAGTTCATTGTTGTCCAACTCGTGAAGCGTTTTGCATACATTTTCAGGCTTCAAAAGCTGATTCAAGCAGGGCTTACCGACACCAGCAAACTGTGCTATCTGCTCCGACGACTGATAACGCTTGCGGATTCAAAGACAAAGTCGCACGAGTGGTTTGAGCACCTTCTTCAGCTCGTAACCAGTTTGGATGTGGCCTTCTCTGAAGTCGACTTGGAATGGTTCGTTGCCAAAGCCTGGAACATCGTAAGTAAAACCAGTTGGTGGCAGTTCTCGTTTCGTTTCGCTTCAGCTAATTCCCAATACTACATGTATAGGGCGTGCTATGCCACCGCGGCAACGACACCGAAGAAGCGCTCAAGTTCATGAGAACAGCCCAAACTATCATGCGTAAGTGCGTATGCTATATGAACGTCTCCGTTTCACAGGCTCACCTATGTCTTGAATTTACAGAGCACAGCGAGCCGCTCATAGGAAAACTGGCCCATGAGGTCGACGAGCAATATCGAGCACTGCTAACAGCAAGCTCGAAGAGAAACTAAAGCGAGCTACCAGTATCCCTGAAAATCGAGAAACAAGCTCCAGAAATCCAGACAGCGCCAGAATTCATTTTGACAAGGTATACGTGGCATCATCGAGCAGTTCACATCCTTTATGCCTCGTACACATCAGGCTGGGCGTCATGGCTAGCCAGACCACTCCTGTGCGTCTTCACAGCCTCCATATAGGTGTGAAGAGTTGGTAGATCCGTCGTTTCTTCTTTCTTCAAGACTTTCGAGGCCCACTTACGCTCTGCATATTCACAGATCTGGCAATATCAAGGACAAAGAATCGGTAAGTCATCTACGCTTCACACAAGTCGATTCCCCTTTGTCAGCTGACCTCTTTGATGTCTCGGCACGAAAGCTGTGGCGACACGGCGGCCAATTGGGACAGATCCTCATCAGACAGTTGCTTGGCATAGCTGAGAATATGCAGTACCGCGCATTAACACTACCCGTTAGGCACTTAGTTTGCCCGAGTGTTTTCAGCGTAAACTTTACCGAGCAAACACAGCGCGACGAGTTGTCTCGTTGGGAAGGTTGTAGCGGATTGATAGATCGAAACGACTGATCAACGCTGCATCCAGATCTTGCTTCCTGCAATTATAAGATACAAATGTCAGAAACCCAAACACTGACAGGGTCACAAGATACGAGAAGCATACCGGTTCGTAGCGCACACAACCGTTGTCTTCTTGGCAGAGGCGAAGCCCTCAACTTTCTGCAGTAGGACGGACAATATCCGGCGCGAAGCTTCGTGCATGTTACCACCCGAGCGGTCTCCAGCGAGCGCATCAATCTAAGTCGTGCGAAAACGTTAAAAGTTACCGCACAGCTGACCGCACCTGTGTAACCAATAGCCCACCTCGTCGATGAAAATAATGGCGCCATCCAGCTTCTCGCACGCGTCGAAGATGGACGACATTTTCTTCTCGCTGTCGCCGTACCACTTCGAAACCACACTCTCGATCGGAATATGGATCATGGGAATGCCAGCTTGCTGCGCAATGATCCGTGCGCTCAAGGTCTTGCCAGTACCCGGCGGACCTTCGAAAAGCACGGCACGAGGACGGTTGCTTTCGTAGCGGCAGCGTGTTTTCTGCGCGATACGCTCGTAAAGTTCTGGATTTTGAAGCGCCAGCACGACAGTGTCTTCGATCTCCAATTTCACCTTTTCATATCCGGCCTAAACGTTCAGACAAGCAAATACGCACGCATATTACCACGATTAACATAAATATTATTGAAGCCAAACTGCAAGCACATACCAGACTGTCCCAGGTCAAGGCGTTGTCGCTCTGTGTTGGCTCGAAAACATCAATACCAAGGTTTTGGAGCTGCTGGATTGCCTCTTCCTGCAAGTATTTCACCCACAAATGAGCTACAAACAGCGCAAAAACGATAAAGAAAAAATCGAACCTTGCTGTCAGGCGCCGCCGAAGAAGCTGTGGTGGGGTTTCTTCCTCGACCGATTAGCGCGTTCTTTCGACGTTGTTCAAGATCGTGACGGAAGAAAGCGTTCACGTTTGCGTACGAGTAAATCTCCTTGTACGCGGCAACAACAGCGTCAATCTCGCCTTGCGTCAGGAACTCGTCTTTGTAGAAGACAAACTTAGACGTAGCCTGGAGCGATGACGTATCACGCAAGAACTGGAAGGAGCCAGAGCCGTTCGCGTACAAGTACGTCACCGCCGGCTGCTCGTAGGACTCTACCACCGACTTCTTCGTCGAACTGTCAAGCGGAACAGGCATCACCTCCACGGCCTGACGAGAGCCCGCAGACGAATTCTTCTGCAACTGCAGCAGGAAACGACCCAGAATTGCCTCCTGGTCCACGAACGACGGACACGCGAACTCGATGCGGATCGTAGACACGCCGTTGGGCGCGTGGATCCTCGAGATGCCGATTTTCTTGATAGGAAAGGCCTTGGGAATGCGCGTCTCGGAGCTCTTCAACGTTGTTCGGAACTCCGACACCTGCTGACGGATGATATCCACCGCCTCAGCGTACTCGAAGTGCTGCATCATTTACACGAAAAATTAAAATCCTTCCAAGCATCCCCACAACTCCATCAACTACTCCCCACCTTCTGCTGCTTCTTGTCTGGAGCCGCCTCCAGTTGAGCATCACTATCCACCGCCAGTCGCACAGCCCCGGCGAGCGCCGCGGCCCCAGCAAGCGCCGCGAATCTATTGACACACAGCGAGTTCCTCGAGTCCGCGGCAAAGCTAAGAGAGAGCAGGCTCGACGTCTGCGTTGAATAGGCAGCTGCCCCGTGGCCCAGAGAGGCCTCCGCCATTAATGGGAGACGGCTGCTTGACGCCTTCGAGGCTGCCACGGCACGCAGCAGCTTTGCGGCGAGTCCACGCTGCATCATCTGTCCGTTCTGCTTTGAATTCTCGAATGACGGCTACCAAAAACAATTTTTAAAAAGATTTCGACCAATACTGTAATCAAGTTGAAGTATTTTAGTCTCGAAAAAGCTCTACCAGTATTGTGCTTTTGTATTGCCAATTTCACCAAAATTTGCTCGAATTAATTGGTTATAATGCAGCCAATCGGAGTGAAGTTGAAGTGACACCCGAATACCAGTTGCCAAGCGTTGGTGCTGCTCAAAGCAGCACCTACGCTTGGCAACTGGATCAAGAGTTTCTTCCGACGTATCCCGCTGTCATATCCTCGACTTGACCATGGGGCGCACCACGAGTTGGTATCTTGCTCTTCAGCAGGCCCGGTGTCATCGAGAGCTGTGGCTCTGTGGGGGACGAGCTCACTCGAGGTAGTGGCTGATCGCGATCTGGGTATGGTGCGAAACGTGTACTGCTCCGTTCACGCGATGAACGCGAATAGATCTCAGCTGGAGAGGTTGGGGGCGTCAAAGTGAGCAGTGAGGCCGCTCGCTCTCGTTGGGCAGACAAAGGAAACCACGGATACCAATATAAGTATTGGTGTATTCTTTTTAGTGGGCGCGGCGGTTTGCTGGCGGTTTTCGAACTCACAATATGTTTGCGAGAATGAAGGAAACAGCAGCTTCTAGCGACCGCCGCGCACAATCACTTTCTTGGGTGGCGTCTCGGCAGCTGTCTGCTCCTTATCTTCGCAGCGCTCACGAAAGGTGGCGAGCTGTCGACGGAGCGTACTGATAGTCTGGGCCTTCTGGGCGAGGATCTGGTAGATGGGAAAGTGGTACTGTTAGGTATGCCAGTAAACGTAGGATCTCTATTGACCCACCTCTTCCAGACGCGAGATATACTGGTCAATGCTGGCCGAATCTCCAGTGGCGTCATTCTGAATGGCTGCAAGCATGGCACCTTCTTCTGTGAGCAGCTCGGCGTTCTCCTGCTCATTGCGATAGTCCAGAGAAGTTAAGCATGACAGTAGTATAATGCATCAGTGCAATGGATGAACTACAAAATCAAACCTGAATTGCAGTCATGTGCGTGTTCAGCAGGCCTTCCTGCTCTTCATACAGAGTTTGGACCTAGTTTAGGAGAAGAACGAACACGTAAAGACCCCATCAGCAATACTGATAGCGTCACAACACACACCAAGCAAAACATTACCACTCCCTGGCATGATTCTTCCGGGTACTCGCTTTCCGGGACGGGATCGGCGCTTCTTTTATCTGCTTGAGTGAGTAACCACGAGCAGCAAAGCGGGTAAATGATGTCGTTAAGCACAGAAAATACAGTCCCTAAGAACGTACTCGAATGACGTCGATGGCTAATGCGGAGAACACTCAAGTCGTCGCTCAAATCGGGCCCTCCACGCGTGTGGTGCGACGAAATGGTGATTACATCATTGCCGCTGTCATCAACGCCGCTCCTGTCGCCATCGCCCATATACTCATCGTCGTTCTCTTCCTCTCCTGGCCGATACTCCTCGTCGTCTTCATACTCGTCGCCGTCGTCACCCCCATCTTGTGCGCGATACGCATCGTCCCCGTCCAAGTCTAATGCCACCATCAGTACAAATTAAATATTGGCACTTTGGAGTCAAGTACCCCTCACGCACCGTCTTCGAATTGGACATCTTCGACACGCACTGCATCGGAGTCTGAATTTCTCTCGCCGAACGCATCCGCTGAAACTCGCTTCTCCTTTACCCGGTCCGAGTAGCGCAGAGTGTTGAGCGTATGATCCGACGACGAGGCACAGGGTGACACTGCTGCAATCATCACCGTTCTAAACGTAGCAAGCCGAATGGAGTTAGATGAGCCTGGAAGCTCTCAGTCGCAGACAACACGCACCTCGCTTTCGCATTGACAAACGAATCCTTAAGCACTTGAGTAAGTTTGCTTGCTCGAAAAGGGATGTGGGTTCCTCGACCGCCACTATCCAGAGCACTATTCACCGAATCAAGCAACGGAGATCAGAAAACTCGCACAGCATGCTTACAAAACCACAAATCAGCCCAAGTTAATACACACCGGAAGCATTCCTTCAGAGCCAGCAGGCTTCGATTGATCTCCGCCGATTCCATCCGTCGCTGCCGGTTGTGGTTCTTTGTATCTTCGCCACGCTCGCTTCCAGCTAGATCGATCAGAGACAGCTTGCCGTGCAGTCGTCCTGTTCCTTTCTCGCGAAGACTGATCTGGCAGATGCAGTGCGAGCGCGATGACACGTCGTTCACCTCCGTCGCATGAGTCGTGCGGAGACTATTTCCTTTGCTGATCACTTGTAGTAGCTCCTCCGTGTCCTGCGGCTGGACTTCTTCCAAGTCCACAATCTGCACCTCCCCGGCGCCGTCTTCTCGAATCGTCAGCACCTGACGATGCAGTAAATCCTGGCAGCGGCCGCCGTAGATCTCAAAGAAGCTGACACAAATATCGAGCGGGTATCCGCGCCTGGCAAACTCGTCCGCCTGTGCGAACACGTCCGCCGCAATTTGGCTCTGGATTCCTTGCATCGTGTGGGTCTTTCCGCTTCCTGTCTGTCCGTACGCGAAGACCGTCGCGTGGCCGCCATCATGGAACACAAACTTGACCAGAGGCTGCGCCGTATACAGGTATACACTCTCGTTGGTAGCGTTCTCGTCAAAAGTATGGTCAAAGTTGAAGGCGTTGCTGTCCAGAAACTTGGTGATGCCGTCCACTCTGAGCTTGCAGTCGTGTACGATGGCCATGGGGTTCAGGCACGTGACGGCGTCGTAGTCGTGCTTCTTGACCTCTTTGGCGTTCACGGGCCGCTTGCGCACGCAGATGGTGATCTTGGTGTCCCCCGCCTCGGCATGCGGCTTGCTCCTGTCCTTGTTCTGCTCGCGGAAGGCCTTGATCATGCGCTGGAAGTCCACGTCGCCCGGGTGGCCCAACTTCTCGTTCAACTGACTCTCCCGCTCCCGCTCGCGCTTGGCCGCCGCCATGGCGCGCCGCCGGTCCTCGCGATTCTTCTCGATCTCGGCGATGGCCTGCATGGTCGGCTTGGTACGCGGCGTCGTGGATGGCGCCCCACGGCCACCGGCAGTCGAGCCGCCGCGCGCATTAGTCGCTCTCCAAGCCATAACGTCTCCACTAAAAAAGAAGACAATTATCGGATCGCTCACTTCAATTTGACATTTTGACAGTAGAAATTGTAATCGTAATGAAATGATCTCACCATAGCTCTTCAAGTTGTAATTTATAAATACTGTAATGATTGCAGTACAGTATTGATTAAACTGGAAAACGTATCACATTTTTGTTTTTTGAGGATGGCACGGCAGCTGACCGAGTCGGCGCAGATCGAGGCGGCCATCGCTGCGGTACAGGGAGGCGCCATGTCGCTGCGGGAGGCTGCGCGCAAGTTCAACGTGCCGCGCACGACGCTACAACGCCGAGTGCAGCGCGCGTCGGAAGCTTCGTGCTCTACGGTCTCCGAAACAGAGGCAGTGGAGGTCAAGACACCTCCTGCCGATGCCAATACCAACACCCAGAGCGACACGAGCAGCGAGGATGTTACGGAAGACAAAGGAGAAGTTCGTGAAGAAGCTACTATTACGGGCAAGAAGCGGTCGGCAGAGCACCTCGAGTCACACAGTCAAGGTTCGATGGGCTGGAGTTGTGAATTCAGTCGAGAGCAAAGCTTCTAACGGTGTTTTTGTTGTTGTTGGAGTTGTAGGTCCCAGAAAGGTGATCAACTGCAAGATCCGGATGTTGTGTACGGCGGCAGGCAGCGCGTTGGATGAGCTGAGCAACAAGATGATCCGGGAGGGCAAGTGCATCTATAAGCTGGGCCTGGGCCAGTCGCCGTTCCCGATCCCGCAGTGCATTGTGGATGAGCTGCGGTGAGTGAAGCTGATCATGGCTGCTGCGGGTTTCATAGTTGATAGTTATTGTTTCTTCTGTGGTGATTCGTTGTTTTTCCTTGACTGCAGGGCGAATTCGCACCAGCGAGATTATTTGCCTGTCGCGGGGCTGCCGGAGCTCTGCGAGGACATTGCTGCGTGGGGGACAGACCGGCTGCACATCGCGTATTCTCGAGACGATGTGTTGGTGGGGCCTGGCACCAAGGAGCTGCTGTTCGTGCTGCAGACCGTGTACTACGGAGACCTTTTGCTGCCCAACCCGAGTTGTACGAGTTACGCGCCGCAAGCCGCTATCGCTGGAAGGTGGGTGACTGTGCCCGAGTCGCTTTCGACTCCATGTAAACTCCGTTTTGAGCAGACGGTTTGTGTGTGAAGAAACATGATGTGGCTGCCGACCCACGCAGAAGACCATTTCGTGCTTCGACCAGAGGTTCTCGATGCTCACTGCGCCAAAGACCCAGGTTGGTTCTATAGCCTGCGATATCAACTTGTTGCTGACACGTTTGCTCGATGCCAGACGCGCCTCGAATCCTCATTCTGAACAGTCCTTCCAACCCCACTGGCTGTGCCTACCAGGCCGACGAGGTTCGTGCTCCTTGTGGCCCTCAAGTGGGTTGAAGATGGGAAAACTGACGTGCTTCGTATGTTCGACCATCCTTCGACCAGCTGGAGGCACTAGCACAAATCGCCCGGAAGTACCGGATCCTCGTCGTGTCGGACGAGATCTACTCGGAGCTGCACCACTCCGGCTCCCACCTGTCGCTTTCCAAGTTCTACCCGGAAGGGACCATTGTCTCGGGTGGACTGAGTAAGTGGTGTGGTGCTGGCGGCTGGCGTATGGGCTTCTGGCTGTTCCCTCCCAGCATGGGCTGGTTGCGGAGCAGCATGCTCGTCATGGCGTCCGAGACGTACACGTCCGTCGCTTCGCCTATCCAGTACGCTGCTCGACGAGCGTTCGTTCTCGAGTGCGTAGCGCGATCCACCGTTCCCTCGAACACTCTCTAACCTGTCGCTCTGCTCTTGTGTGCTGCTTAGCTGCGTCGAGCTGGCCTCGTACAAACGCAAGTGCCAGAAGACGTTGCAGCTCATCGGTCGGTGGTTCGCCTATCAGCTGCAGAAGATGGACGTCGAAGTGCAGGTGCCCGAGGCCGGGTTCTACTTGTTCCCGTGCTTCCGGCGACACCGCAAGGCGCTGGCGCTGCGCGGGATCTCGACGGACGAGCAGCTGTGCGCACAGCTGCTGCAAGACACGGGCGTGGCCATCCTGCCCGGCTCGGCCTTCGGGCGTGCGCCGGACGAGCTCTTCGCGCGGCTGGCGTTCGTCGACTTCAAGGGCGACCTGGCGCTCTATCTTGTCGAGAGCATGGTAAGCCCTTGCGCGGTCGAGCGCTTCCCCACCGAAAGCGCTGCGCTCACTTCCTCCCGCCTCTGCTTTCTTACAGCAGGACGACCCGTCTCTGGAGGCCATCGAAGGCTTCATTCAGTCGGTCTGCCCGAATCTCGACATTGCTATGCGCAAGCTGGCGGCGTGGATGGCTCTTGCTCGGCCGTCTGCCGCGCCTGCAACGGCCAGCGCCCCAGCCACCGCCTCGTTCCAATAGCCAAGGCCGTCGGGAGAAACCGGCGGTCGTTGCCAACTGCTGAAGTCGCCATTGGACGGCCGGAACGTTCCTCGCCGTGGATGCACGAGTCGCGCAAGTCGCACAATGGCCTGCTGCAATGCAAAGCTCTTGAGCGCGGCGGCCGCAATGCGTGCGAGGGCATCAGGACCAGACGCTGACGTCACGAAACTGCATGACGCGCTGCCGTTTCTTGTCAAGCGAGCGGGATCTTAGTCGGCTGGACTGCACAGCCCACGAGTGTACTGCATCCGAGCAGCGTGCATGGACTATGGCTGGGCAATGGAAGGCGTCGAACGTGGGGCCAGGGCAAAGGCAACTTCTATTACGGTAGGCGATTTGTGGCGAGAAAGGTGCTGTCCCTGGCAAGTTGCCTCCCTGCGCTCGGTGGAAGTTGTCCAGGAAGTTGATGGAGCAGTAAGACTTGCCACCACCACACACGCACATGTCTGCTGTTTGCAGGACAGCGTTGAAGTCGCTATTGTGGTATTGAAAAATGACAATAAGCAAAGTTAGCGAAATGGCTCACAAGTTTGACTTGATTTCATTATGCCTTGACAAACCTGAAGTTTCCAACCGGAAATTCGAGTTTTCACAAGTGCACGAAAAACGCAAGAGACAGCCGGACTTCCACACAAACTGCAAAAGCCGCTGTCCCCCCCATAGCAGGGCACTCCACCCAGGACGACGACCCTCTCGCGCTCCGCAGCGACAGCGATGCCCGCCGTGGACGAGTACCCTCGCGCTCCTCGTCGGGCGCCTCCAATGGACGCAGCATCGCGCTCTCGCTCGGCCGTCGGCAGCGGCCGCAACCTCAACACGGCCTTCCAGCACCAGCTCCAAGTCAGCGCCCCCGCCAGCTCCAGCGGCCCCTTGTGCGCGTCGTACCAGGACCCACAGCGCAAGAAGAAGCGCCACAGCAACAGCAAGAAGAGCGGGCAGATGCGCCACTCGCTCACGCACGTACAGGCCTCAGCGGACGCTCCAGGCCGTTCCAGCGCATCCAGCGCGTCCGGCTCGGCGCTGTCCCCGCCCGAACGCGGCAGTAGCCACAATTACTATGGCCACAGTCTGCACACCACGTCTCGGGACCTCAGCCCACGCCAGCAGCTCCACCCAGAGTATCCGGCCGCGGGCGACGACATCCTCAAGGTGGAGATCCCCCGCTGGAAATCCAAGCTCACGACGGACCGCGCCGACCGTCTGCACATCCCCGCGGGTGCTGACAGTGCCGGCAATTCGCCCGTAGGTAGAGCAGCCGCTAGGTCTTCGACGTGGGACGGCAAGGACGGCCGCAACGGCCACGGAGGCTCCATGGGAGCGCTCGTGCTGGGACGAGACCGCGAGGCAGGCAGCAAGAAGAGATACACCGTGTTCCAGGTGTACGTACACTTCCAGTCGGGCGCCATTCGCGTGTCCGAGAAGAGATACAGCCACTTCCGGGAGCTGCACAAGACGCTGCGCAGGAAGTACGCCACTGTGGGGAAGCTCTACTTCCCGCCCAAGAAGTTCTTCATGTCGTTGTCGCTGCGCGTCATCGAGCAGCGCCGCGAAGCCATCGAAACGTACGTGAACGCCGTCTTGACGCTTCGACCTCGCCCCATCGAAGTGGTGCAGTTCCTCAGCATGGGAAGCAGCTCGATGGACGACGAAGAGGAGGACGGCAACAGCTCGGACG
The DNA here is from genome assembly GCA_000500225.2 of Phytophthora pinifolia. Classification (NCBI taxonomy): domain Eukaryota; phylum Oomycota; class Peronosporomycetes; order Peronosporales; family Peronosporaceae; genus Phytophthora; species Phytophthora pinifolia. Next base: position 44,644 of record KV732347.1, read on the forward strand.
GCCCGCAGCGCGGCGTGGACATGGTCTCAGCCCCCAAGCACGTTCAGTCGACGTCGACCGCGCTCGCGACGTCTTCGCGGCTCAGTGGGAGCAGCAGCTTCGACTCGGAGGACGCGGGGGCGCCTCAGGTGACGATGCAGGACTTTGAGGTCCTCAAAATGCTCGGCAAAGGGTCGTTTGGCAAGGTCTACATGGCGCGAGAACGAGGAGGCGACGGCAAGATCTACGCCATGAAGGTACTGCGCAAGTCGGAGCTCGTGAAGCGCAACCAGGTGGGCCACACGATGATGGAGCGCCGGATCATGAGCTCCATCGACCACCCGTTCATCGTCGGGCTCAAGTACTCGTTCCAGACGGCCAGCAAGCTCGTCATGGTCTCGGACTACTGCTGCGGCGGCGAGATCTTCTTCCACCTCAAGAAGTTCCGCTCCTTCTCGGAGGCCATGGTGCGCTTTTACGCGGCCGAGCTGGTGGCGGCCATTGGCCACTTGCACGAGCGCGACATCATCTACCGAGACCTCAAGCCCGAGAACATTCTGCTCGACGAGACGGGCCACGTGCGCCTGACCGACTTCGGGCTCTCCAAGACAGACTGCACCGACTTCACCGGCGCCAAGACGTTTTGCGGCACGCCCGAGTACTTGGCGCCCGAGATGCTCATCAGCCGCAAGAAAAAGACCGAGTACGGCAAGGCCATCGACTGGTGGAGCCTCGGCACGCTCATGTACGAGATGCTCACGGGCTGGCCGCCCTTCTTCGACCGCAACATCGAGCAGATGTGCACCAAGATCATGAAGTCGCCGCTCAAGTTTCCCGCCCACTTCGGCCTGAGCTCGGAGGTCAAGAGTCTCATCTCGGCGCTGCTGGAGCGCGACCCGACGTACCGCATCGGCTCGCGTCCCGGCGCGGGCGTGGAGGACATCAAGAACCACGTGTTCTTCGCCAGCATCGACTGGAAGCTGCTGGAGAAGCGCGGCATCAAGCCGCCGTTCAAGCCGCGCGTGCGCAGCCCGACGGACATCCAGAACTTCGACCGCGAGTTCACCAAGGAGCTGCCTGACCACGGGTTTTTGCAGCAGGACAAGCGCCTCGCCGTGTCACCGAAGAATGAGTTCCAAGGGTTCTCGTACACGCGAACGGAAGAGCCAGCAGCCTTGGCGCGGGAGTCGAGCAGCAAGCGGGAAAAGCGCCGGTCAGGACGCCGGTCGGAGCCGCGTCTCAGCGAAGGGTACGTACGAGGACGGCGCTGAAGCAGCCACGCCATCCAACTGGTCTGCTGGGTCCGCGTCGAGATGCCTGATTGTTCTCTTGCGTCTTGGGATGGGCCGTGGGTGTTGCTACAGTAGAATCGAGCGCGAGTCCCAGTCGACGGCAGAGCAGCAGTATCCCGAATTCGGTCTCGTCGGCCGCGACAGCACGGACTTCGACACTGGTTGTATCTAGACGGTACCCAAATGTCCAGTACAAGAAGGAGAGCACCAGGTGGGGACCTCACCGTCAAGAACATGCGATGATATTGTGTTTCTAATTCGACTTGACACAGGTACGGAGCTGATGGACGTTGTAAGAAAATGAATGAACCTAAAGATTACATGAGATCAGCTCCACCCCAGTGGCGTCTGCTTGTTTCCCGGCCAGCGCATTGTCAGCGATGAACGCAGTAGCGCTCGGCTGGTCCATTGGGGTCGTAGCCATAGAATACCGGCAACATTTTGCGCATGGTGTGCGACGTTTTGTGGTCTTCGAAGTTGTACACGCGCTGCCATTTGCCTTCGACGTTGGCGTAGCGGTGCGAGATCTCGCAAGCTTGCGCTGCTTCCAGAGCCAAAAACATGCACAGTTAGCTCAACGGTCAAGTCCATCGATGGACACAATCCTCGCAGACTAACCATTGCACGTGGCGCAGAGATCGTAGTCGTTGCAGACTGCGCAGTTGAATCGTGCTCCGGTGAAGTCGGTTTCCCCGCACGAGTCGCAGATAAAGCCAAGGTGGCGGCCCTCCATGATGTAGCGCAACGTTGCCAGCGCGTCCTCGTGACACTTCCGGAACGCACTGCGTACTCGAAACTTGGGAATGTCCAACCTCTCGGCTAGGTTCTCAATCACTTCCAGCGTTGGAGGTTGCAGCCGCTTAGGATCGAAAAGCTGGCGTGCTTCTGCATAACGCTCGAGCAGGAGCTCGTACACAGGGCCTAGCGTACTCGAGCGTGGAAGTCCTTGATGTCGCACGCAGAAAACAACAATATCCGCCGGCTGTAATCCTGCACTTTCAGCCGATGCGTGGTACGGGATCAAGTCGGAAAGCACGGTGGGGGCGATCTCTTCTCGGTACATTTCCAGCTGGCCACAGCTCCAGCCCGTATGGCGCGCGACAGTCTCGTAAAGTACGCTCGGCACGAGTTTCCCGCTTTCAGACTTGTCTTGTATTGCCATTCCTTCGGTTAATAATGACACAGGAACGTACACTTTGCCGACGTACTCGAGACGATTGAGAGGGGCTGGTTGCAGTAGCTTGACAAACACGTAGCCTTCCGGAGCTGCCAATATATCCGTTGCAGTCGCTGCGTCGCCAGAGGGTAGATCAAAAGCAAGCTCGTTCGTCACGGAGCTGTTCTCGGCGTAAATCTGGCAGAACGAGTACGCGTCGATGTCGACTCCGTCACAGAGCAGGTGACCAAAGAGCGGTCGATCTTGCTGCGACTTGTCACACGTGAGCAGCTTGCGCGGCCGAAGCGCCTGGCCCGACACGACGGGCTGGTTGAAGCACCACACCCGCGTCTTGTTCCTCGCTGCGTCGTCTTCTCTGTATTCTCCGAGCACTTCGGGAAATCGAGCGTGAAGCGCAACCAACAAATCGCGCAGCGAGCTACAGAAAGGGAGCTCCAGCTCGGCAACAGTTGTGAAATCCACGAGCCCAAGATGATGGTGTTCTCGAAGATCGCGCTCGAATACGACGCGGAACGTAATGGCCATCAGCCGGACCTGAGCCGACACAGTCAGCGTGTCGGGCTGCTCTTGAGCCTCTTCAGAGCTTGTAAGGAAGCCTTGCTGAGGGTCTCGCAGCATCGTCAGCGATCCAAGCGAGTGCACTCCCCAGTTGTTGAGGTGTTTGTGGAACTTGTTGTCCGTTAGACACGAATGCCACTCGAGTCGGCGTCTGGAATCCAGTGCATTCTCCACTTGCAGCGAAAACACGGCGCACGTGAGCCAGTCCGGGCTTCGCCGCGTTAGGTCCGTGAGCACGAGGTAGACACTGAGTACCCGACCCTTGTATTGAGCTTCATTGGGGTTTCCGTTCGGAAATATCCACAGACAGAAGCGATGTGCACCGATAGTGAAAGTGTCGGACACGACCTTGTCGACGTCTCTCGTTGCCTCCACGTCCGAGAAATTGGGCACCTTGACCTGAATCTCTGCTCTCTGTTCCTTGTCATGCTTCTCCATGAAGCATCGTCTCCAGCATCCGCCATAGAGTCTCACAAGCTAAAAGGTCACACATGCCACAAAAGCAGCCATAACTCAGCTCTCCGACCCTCTAAAAGGGGTTTAAAAGGGAGTTCTTGGTACGTACGTCATAATCCGGGGCGCCTGGTAGTTGTGGCAGCACTTGAGTCCTCAGCGTCGGCCACTGTTTCATGCAGATCCGCTTCCAGACGTTCCGGTCAAACGTGAGGCTGCGGAAAGCCCGGCATGTGGCAGCACAGGCCAGCAGCGAGTGGCCGTCCAGCTGAGCCAGCGAAAGTGCCAACAGCTCGTCCGGCAGCGTGCAGATGCCGCCCCTGGCCTCGTCCATGTCTACGTCGTCCAGGTCGAGGCTCTCGCAGTCCGTCTCGCCCGCGGAGCCCTCGCTGGCGCGACACTGAGCCAGGCGCGGGTGCTGCGGGCGTCTGCTGCTCTTTCCAGTGCCGTCTCCGAGCCACAGGCGCTTCTTCGGGCCCACGGAGAGAGCCGACGCAATCATCTACTGTTGCTGGGATAGGAAGAGCTGATTCTTCGAGGAATGAATTGGAATGCCGGAGATCTTATGTTGAAAGCATGGAAAAACATTGAAGTTGGGTTTCAGATACATAAAAGTGGAAAATCACACTTACTATAATAGGATCAAAACATCTGCACAATGTAGCGCTACATACGGTTATCTATTGCAAGAGGTTTTGTGGAAATGCAGGATCTAATTTATCTCGTTCTTTTTGGAGAAGAATGGCGCTGAGCCGGAACTTCCGCACGACGTACTACAAGACGCTGGGCGTGCCGGTGGTGCAGCACATTGTGGACGTGGAGGCTTCGTTCGCGGCGCTGCTAGGAGAAAAGGCGGTGAACGTGCCGCAGCTGCTGAAACTGGCGCTGGAGCTGGGCATCACGGCGCCGTACCGAGCGCGGATCTGGCTGCTGCTGGCCGGAGTGCTGCCACCCTACCCGGCGCTATGGGACTTTGCGCTCAAGGAGCGACGCGTCATGTTCGAGGACGTCGTGGGCGCGGCGCAAGTTCTCCAGGCGAAGGACGCGATGGAGGGCGACGAAGGCAGAGGCGTATACTACGACTTTCTGGACATGATACAAGAGGAAGCCGAGGAAGCTGGGGAGAAGACGGAGAAGGCTGTATCCCATTCAATGCAGGAGCTCAAGCGACTCGTGCATTTGCATTGCACTTACTGGAGGGAGATCCTCGAAGCGCAACTGCTGTTGGACGACCCTGACTTGCTTCTGGGCGTGGCTCGCGTCGTGTGCGAGGTACTGACTGATGAAGCCGAGCGGTTCTGGTGCTTCACGAGGCTTCTGGAGCTGTTCCACGACGGGCTGGAGCTGGTGGACCCAGTGGTGACGCTGGATACGCTGTACAATGCTCAGCTCGCAGAGTTTGAAAGCGTGTTCCTTCGTACGCTGGACGTCAAGCGGAGACGGCTGACTGCAGATGCCAAGCCTGCACATGAACAGTTTACAGGATGAAGATTATGAAATACGCAGAGTCTACGCGTGCGCGATATCCGCCGATTGCGCGACTTTGCCCTCCGATCATCAGGAAGTCGTTGACCAGCGGAAGCGGTGACGCTTTGCCGCCAGGGAGTGCACTCTCAACAGAAAGATGAAGCAGATACCCGCGTCGTGCGCCTGTTGCAGCGCAGCGCTGCAGGTCAACGGGCGTATTGCTTGCACTGATGCTCCGCCTGAAGTTCGCACTCTAGCGCAACTACCATCTCGACGACGAGAAGTGTGCAACCTACAAACTTCTTCCTGCGAAGCTCCTGTGGAGGCAAAGCAATGCTCGCGTTGACAATAAAAGGCGTGTACGCCTTCGTTTCCGCTAGAAACATTCAAACGGCTTTGCGCATTCTTTTGATCCGCCCATTGTGCGCAAACGTAATGTAGTTGAGCGCAGGGGTGCCGAAAAATAAATTCTCCAACAATAATCGCAATTTGTAAGTCACGACTGTACACCTTTGCCCGGCCAATGTTGGGCTAATCAACAATCTGCAGCGGCAAGTTAGTTAAAAGCCTCAACACCTGTGAAAAGCTTCCGGAACATTGCCGGTGCGACATAACTTGATCGATATCGGTGCTAACGAGTATTCTATCTCGGAACTCAAGTATGACCTGTGGTGAGCGAATTGGCGCAGTCCTTGCTGCAAGTCATGAGTCCGCCATAACGGAATAAAAAAGCAAAGCGATAGAAAGTAAGTTTTGATGAACAGATAAAAGGATTGCCAGCAACGCATTGAAATCGAGACCGCGTGGGGCTGTTCGAACGACTTCTCTTAGCACGAGGGTGGCGGTCGAGTAGCAGCGTAGTACAGCGCCCAGGCGCGGCTGAGCCCGTCGTCCATAGGACACGTGGAAAGCACCTCGAAAGCCTTGGCACGGTCCAGAACGCTATAGTTTGCAAACAGCAGAGACGTCCAGCCAGACTGATGCGCCTTCCAGTCGTGTACGATGGGCAGCTTGCTCAGCACTTCGTCCCATTCTTCACGCACAAATCGCGTCGGCCGGGAGATTTCGAGGATCGGGGACACGGGAATCATCTGGATGCCGTGGATGCACTCCTTGTTCGGGCTGAACCACGTAGTGTAGTCGCATTTGTTGTCGAAGAACACACCCGTCACCTTGTTCTTCGCGAAGCCGTCAGGGTGGATCGAAGGACCATCGCTCCGCAGCAAGAAGTACGTGTTCACTGCACGTACATACACCTTCAGCATGAGCTTCGCCAACACCTGCTGATCCGCATTCTCCGTTACTTGACCGTACAACGCAATGCCGTACAGGAAGTTGACCTCTTCCGACGTAGACTCTTCGTCCTTGCCATCCGCCATCGGGGTCACTCCGTGTGAGTACGAGTGTCCCAACCACCAGTTGAAGCACCTGAAGCGCGGGAAATACGGATCGCTTCCAGTAGGGGACGACGTTGCCACATCTCGGATCAAAGTGTCAACGAGTGTTCGCAGCTTCACAGCATCAGCCGAGTGACGCCAATTCGGGTCCAAGTGCAGGGCCATGGCGGCCGCAGTCACAATGTAGCCATAATGGTAGTGGTGGTCGTTGTACACGGCATTGCCGAAGTCAACGTTCATGTCGTGATTGGCCAGCGCCTCGCTAGTGATGATACCTTTGTACACGGTGTCGTAGACAAGTGGGAACGCCGACTGGTTGTTCACGAACTGGGCCAGCAATTGCTGCAACTTGGAGATGGCGTGGTTGGCCACGTCGTTCATTTCTGGATTGGTGGTCTTGGCAAGTTGCTTCGCGACGAGACACATGGTACCGAACTTCTGCAGGGTCTTGCCCTTGAAGTAGTAGCTTCCTTCGTGCGGCAGCGACCAGTCTCCGTTGATTTCGTCAGAAACGATGCGGCACAAGTTCAGTCGGTCCACTTCATCTCGCGTGACGGAACCAGCGCGCGGCGGATAGAAAGCTGTGCACGCCTCCACAGCCTGGCTTTCAGCTTGGGGCACGTGGCAAAGCCACGTTGGACTTGAACTCGGAGGATTCACCAACATGTACGCAAACAGCGGCCCGTGTGTGTGGGAATGCAGCACAAGCTCGGACTTGGCTTCAACGGTCGAGGGGTCCAGCATTGCCTGCAGGTGCGTCAGTGCAAAGTGGAGGAAGCGGGCTCCCGGATTGCTACCTGCAGCAGAAGCCAGCTGCCAGTGGAACGCGAATGACTCGGAGTCCAGCGTCTGAACGGTGGCTCCTCTCGGATAAACACCTGCGCTTGCATGGTAGAGCTGCAGGATCTTGTGTTCGTCCTGAGGGACGTCAGGCTGGACTGTACTAGTCGTGACAAAAGCTGCCTGGACGACGCCCGTAAACTTCGATAAGGTCGTGAGCTTGTTGTCCTTCAAGACCAGAGACGTGTTGCCCCCAGCGCTGGAGAAGAAGTAGAGCACCCACTGCTGTCCGTTATTGAGCGAGATGACGAAGCTGACGCCATTCACCTGGTCGCCGTCTCTCGCAGGAGCTCCGTTGATTGCAACGATGGACTGCTCTGTGCCGAGCTGCGCCTGCATGTCCTGGTACTCCACCGTCGTGAAAGCGGAGCCCAAGGCCAGGTACATCCTCATTCCAGCCAGAGAGAGGTACACACCCATGTCATCCCAAGCTTGGATGGTGAAGGGCGGTGCACCCGATAGCTCCGCCAGCTCAACAGCTGAGAAGACCCAGTTCTTGATGGTCGGTGGGTAGAAGTAGAAGCGAGGGGCTCCGTTGTCATTGATGGGGCCGTCCGTACGGTACTGTATCAGGTAGCTGGTTGAGAGGCCGCAACCGATGACTCCGGGTTGGGCCAGCGTTATCTTGTACGTGTAGGGTCCTGCAAAGATTGCGTCGCTATCACGTTGAGCGTCCCATGCCAGCAGGTTGCCCCACCACTCGTTTGTCGGGATGGGGCGAAGTCGAGCCTCCGGGGACAGGAAGTGGGGCGTGATGAGCTTCTGCAAGTCCCCCGTGGACCGGAAAAGCGGCGGCGGAGGAGCAGCCGACACGTACGCAGCGTTCGGTGGCGCAGGGGGGAACAGCGAGTACGGCATGGAGCTAGTCTTAAGGATGTCGAGAGAGAGATCCGAAACTTAAGTGGAAGCTTTTGGAAGTGGAGACGATCTTTTGCGTGTCGCATTTCGTAGGTTAA
>KV732362.1:0-13373 GCA_000500225.2 Phytophthora pinifolia
CGAGCATGGGCTGGATCTTGGCCTGGATGGACGGGAACTTGGCCAGGTCGATGGACGCGACGTAGTGAAGACGCTTGCCCTCCGCCACCGCAGGGACGTAGTACTTCTCCCGGAAGGTTTCGTCGTACGCCTCGAGACCGGAGACAATGTCCTCCACCTTCATGTCGCTCGACCAGGCGATGGTGTCGAGAACGCTGTGAGGAATCAACGGCTCAAGTTGCACAGCCGTCGGGCTAATGTGCACACCGAGAGCACGCGCCAACACGACGATCTTGGCCACCATGTCCGTGCCGGTGAAGTCTTCGCGCGGGTCGCGCTCACAGTAGCCCTTACGGAGCACCTCACCGACCGCTTCAGAGAGCTTCTTGCCCTTCATGACCTCGTTGGCGACGCAGTTCATTGAGCCGCTGAGCGAAGTCTCGATGCCCAGCACGCGGTCACCCGTACGCAAGATGTTGCCGAGCGTATCGACCACTGGCAAACTCGCACCGATCGTAGACGTGTACATGAAGAACGTCCGGCCGGTCTTGCCGCGCGTGGTGGCCACGCTCTCGCGAGAAGAGGTAGGAGGCAGACGACACACTGAGCGAGCGTTGGAGGCGACGACGTGGATACCACGCTCGATGCAGGCTGAGTAGAGGTCCTGCGTGTTGCCCTGGCCGGAGCAGTCGATTAGGATGGGGATGGCCATGTCCTGCAGTTGCTCAAGCTGCTCAAGCGACGGTGCGCCCGCGTAGGAGGGGGAACTGGTACCGGAAGCCGCCGACACGACAGCCTGCGTGCTCTTGCAGCCCTCCAAGCGAGCGATCAGCTCCTCAAACGTGAAGCCCTTGGGCTGGTAGATGAAGTCGCAGCAGTTGGAGCCGAAGCCGACGATGTTGACGCGAGTCTTGTGCTGGTAGCGGTACAGTTCCTGCTGCTTCTGAAGCTGCCGCACAACGCCCAGCGTGATGTGGTTGCAGCCCAGCAACACCACGTTGGTGACGAGGTAGTCGACGTTGAAAGCATCGTGCACACGACGCACAGCCACCTTGGTGTCAGCGCCACGGATGACGCAGCTCAGCGAGCGCGAGCTGGTACCTTGGCCCACAGCAAGGACTTCAATCCCAGCATCGGCAAGAGCTCCGAAGAACTTGGTCTGGTTGTAAGGCACCTTGGACAGGTCTTCGGCCACGACGGAAAGCATCGTCACGGGGGACTCCGAGTTGAGCGGATCCACTTCGTGGGACGCAATCTCCGCGCTCAATTCGGCGTTGATCGCGGCGCAGGCTTGCTCTTCAGCATGACGGGGCACCACCACGCTGATCGCTTGTCCATGAGCTCCACGTATGGACAGCCACACGGGGATCTTGAGTTCTTCCAGCACCTTGGTCACCCGAGCGCCGATCTTCTCCTGCTGGTGAGGGTCATTGCTGCCGTCCTGGAGGATGCGCGTGCGAGCCTCGAGGATCGCCAGGCTCTCCAGAGACGTCGTGCAAGTCTCACGCGTGCCTGAGCGGCCGACGCCGCTGATGTAAGTGCCGTGGCCGTCCGGGTCCATGGTGTTGCGGATCAGCATGGTCACGTCGCCCTTGATGAGCGGCACCATCGTGCGCGCGTGGAACATGCGCGTGCCGTACACCGCGAGCTCCAGAGCTTCGTGGTGGTTCAAGTGGGAGAGCGCCACTGCGCGGTCCACGATCCTCGGATCCGCCGTCATGACGCCCGAGATGTCGGTGTTGATCAGCACGTAGTCGGCGCCGAGCGACGCACCCACGAGCGTGGCGGTGTAGTCGGATCCGTTGCGTCCCAACGTCGTCGTGCGTCCGCTCCTCGTGCGAGCGATGAAGCCCGTGATGACTGGCAGCGGGCTGGGTTTCCACTGAGCTGCCAACTCCTGCAGCTTCTCCTTGGACTCGTCAAAGAAGACTTTGGCGCAGCCGTGCGTGTCGTCCGTGGTGAGCCATTCCCTGGCGTCCAGGAAGAAGGCGTCCACGCCCGCCTTGGTGAGCAGTTTGGACACGATCTTGGCGCTGATGCGCTCGCCGAACGACAGCACCGTGTCCGTCGCGGCGTCCGTTTGCTCCTGAAGCAGGCAGATGCCGAAGAGCAGCTCCCGCAAGGGTTTAAAGTGGTCCACGACGAGATCCGTCATGTCTTCGACCGGCTCCACCTCGAGCTCCTTCTGCGTCTCGTGCGCGTTCGTGAGCGTCAGCGCCTGCAGCTTGTCTACGATTTTCAGCGCGCTGTCGGCGTCACCCTTGGCCGCGAAATCCACGGCCTCAAGCAGGTAGTCGGTCGAGTGGCCCATAGCGGAGACCACGACGGCCAGCACACGCTCTCGCTCTTCACGGACAATGCGTACGAGGCCGCGAAGCCGTGCGGGGCTGCCGACGGACGTGCCGCCGAACTTGTAGACATTGCGCTTGCCATTGCGGTGGTCCAGATGGCTGAACTCGGCGGACGCGGGGGCGTCGGCGGCAGCCGAGAGCGAGATCGAGTTCCCGTCCAGCGACAGAGGGTTGTCCAGCACCTCCTTGGGCCAGTTGGCGCCGATGAGCATCGACGGCGACGTGCAGTCCATTGTTGCGCTACGTCGAGGGGGCCGTTTGGCTAATGACTGGAGATGAGGATGGGCAAACTTCAGAAACACTCTCATTGGCTAATTAAGCTGGATATATCCATCATGATTGGATGAAAATCTGAACAGTGGCCCTGCGCTTTACGACTTGAAGTGTGGATTCTGTTTGCGCCAACAATCGCCATGCTTACTTCTCACTGTTCGCCACAGTAGGATTCCCTGCGTACGCACTGACGCCAGCCTGGGTAAGATTGCTGGTGACCTGGTGCAGTTTAAACGATTCAAGGCTCCAGGTTTCATTCTAGTTGCGTTCAAACTGCTTCACGATCGTGTCCAACCATCTCATCTACGACGACTCCGTATCACGCGACGATGCCCCACGATCTCCACAGCTTCCTTCCCCTTCGCCACTGAGCACTAGATCGAAGGAGAAGTCGATGGCGATTGCCGTGGATGTCGGTGAGGCCGACGATGATTTGTTCCGCAGTGTCGAGCCGCAGCACTACAACGAGCAGGACTCTGTCCAGGCGATGCAAGACGCGTCTACATTCTACCTCGTTTTCGACAGCTCTGTGCAACTTCTAAAAACCATCTGGACGTTGTCTTCTTGCTCTTCGGCTTTGCCATGGTGCTCGTTGGCAATGTCATTCTTACACTGTGCACCGGTATGCCCAGTGTCATCGAACCAAGCGCAGCGAGCCATCCACAGTAACGTATTGATAGCGTCCAGCTCCACTCAGACGGTCGTTGCTAAGCTTTCTTGGTTTCAACATTACTGCAAATAACTCGAGTGTTTTCGAGATGGAGTTGAAAGTGACACCGATCTGCGGGCGAGACTATCGTGTGCTGGATCGACACGGCGTTGTAGTGAAGGAGTCCTTGTCCAGTGGGAAAGACTGCAGTCTGCCGTCAGCTCGAGGAATCTGCTGGAATCCATTAACCCGGAGTCTGTTAGTGTGCGACGTCGTCAAGAGCTGTGTGAGCTCCTACGGAGCGAGTTTCTCTCCTGATCCAACTGGAGCGATGAGGATGATTTTGAACCCGAGCGAGTACGTGACTGTCATTGGAAGTCGAGGATCAGCTCCAGGTCAGTTTATCCATCCCGTTGCAGTAGCGGTGAATCTCCGAGGCGAAATCGCCGTGGCTGATGGCAAGCTGAATCGCGTTCAGGTTTTCTCTGGTAGCGGCGAGTTGGAGCATTCGTTTGGCCGGCCAGGAACCGCTCGAGGCGAGTTCCGAGGCATTAGCGACGTGAAATTTACCCCGCGAGGTTACATCGCCATCGTCGACTCTGGCAACCATCGCGTTCAGGTCATGACAGCAACGGGGATCGTCGTACAGATCTTTGGACGGTACGGGTGGAAACTGGGGGAAATGGTGAATCCCTGTGCTCTTGCTGTGAGCGGGAAGGGCGACTTCTTCGTGTGTGACGAAGGAAACAAGCGCATTCAGCGGTTCTCGGATAAAGGCAAACCACTGCTGGAGTGGGGATGTAGACGAGGACCAACTCCCAGTCTCTCAACAATGGAAGACACGGGGATGGACATCACCGAGCTAAGACCTGCCGTGTACTCCATCTTTGAAACACCTTGCGATGTGGTTACTGGAGTGCTCGGTGAGGTTATAGTTTGTGACGCTGGGAGACGCGAGCTCTTGATCTTCTCGGACGTTGGCGCATGTCTTCACGTTGTTCACGCCCCTCACGTTTTCCAGTCGAGCAGTCCATCAGCAATTACCATTTGTTCTAATATGTTGGTTGCGATCGGTAAAACGCAGGTAAGATCGGAAACTAGAAGACACGAGAGTGAGGAGGTTGAGCCTCGGGATGTCTACAACTGGCTGCTTGCGGCGTTCCCTGCCGAGAAGCGAGTAAGGGTGGGCAAGTTTGAGCTTGTTCCGGAGCATTGCGCTGTTAGCACCGTGTGTTTTCTAACGTACGATGATGCTCTTCATCTACGCTTGGTTAACCGCTCTTTTCATCAGCTATGCCGACGACTACGAAACCAGTGGAAGCTCTACCCTCTAGTGCCAGGTCACGCCACTGTGGCGAAGTATAACCGAGTCGTGTCGCCGGCTACGGGATTGTTTGCAGTGGAGGAAGCTTTCCAGAAGTGGGGACTTCGTATTCACAAGCCCTTACTCCGTATTCGCAAGCACGTTATGGATTTCCAGAGCGGGTTTTGCAATGCTCTGAGCATATTGTACGGCCCGCTGTTCTGCTACCGACATGAGGAGCTTCTTCGAGCCTTTTTCCGATATTACGCTGCTGCATCAAGGGACAAGGAGGAGATTGACAAGGCGACGTTCATCGAAATCGTGACGCAGATCGAGGAAGTGAGGCGCGGGTACCGCTCGTGGGAACAGTGTACAGCTTTCACCCGATCCACCCCACAACGTATGGTGCTGCCAACCATCCGCACTGTGGATGATATGCCCCGATCACACGGCGGCGTGCCATTGCCGAACTCGCTCCAACTCGTTGAAAATGCACAGCTGCAGCATCTCACGAAACTACTCGACAAGTTTCTCGCACTATGACAACCTGAAAAACAAGCCCAAAATTTGAAATACTCCTAAAAGATCAAACTCGATGGTAGCCTGATTATTCGACTAAAGCGACACGTTATAAATTCCGAATATTTATTAGTCCATCATCCAGATAAGTCGTCGACGTGGGGGAGGCAGTTTCATCCTCGGCAGGGTTGTGCCATCAGGCTTCCATGCAACTAAAAACGCCAACACTTCGCCATCAAAGCTTGCTCGACAGGGGATTTGAACGGAGGGAGACTTGAGACCCTATTCTTGGGCGGAGTTCGCCTACTTCACTGCTGGCTGCTTCAATCGGCGCTCATTGCTGAATTCCCTCGGAAGCTGACATCCTCTCTTCAGCCGATTGCACCAAGACGTGAGAATTGAACGTCCGCCATGGGCTGCACGCATTCGACCGACGTAATCCGACCGAACATGTTCCAGACGAAGCTCTGCATGCACCACAAGACGCCGGTGCTGGAGACGTACCGTATTCTGGATGAATTGGGTCGCGGAGCTTTTGGTGTTGTGGAGAAGGTGGAGCACCTGAAAACCCACAAACACTACGCCATGAAGACGGTCACCTTTTCGACGGGAAGCAAGCGGCTCGAGTTCGAGAAGGAGATGAACATCCTACGCGTCCTGCACCACCCCAACATTGTGCGCATACTCGAGACATTCGAAGACGCTCACCACTTCTACATCATCATGGAGCTGAGTCCGGGCGGCACGGTAAGAGACGTTCCCTGTTCCAAAACTTCCAATTTGTGTACTAATTGTTGATTTCTTGAGGATTGTAGCTCTTGGATCGAGTCAAGTCTCGAGGCACCGCCTTCCCCGAAGACGATGTCAAGGACATCATGCGCATCTTGGCGTCGGTCGTGCAGTACTTGCACTCGCGCACCATTTGTGTACGTTTTCGTACCTGAAAGAATCTGGCAGGCTGTGAATGACTAAAGTTTTTCGTTTCTCGGATGCAGCACCGCGATCTGAAGCTGGAAAACATCCTCGTTGATTCGTCGGAGAGTACCGATCTCATCAAGCTTTGCGAGTACGAATGGGTCGCTGCGTGCTCAGCAAGTGCAGTCGCTCTAACGCACTTGTTGCTTCCAGTTTTGGCGCCAGTACACTTTTCAGGATGGGGGCCAGCATGCGCAAGATCCTGGGCTCTGTCGTGTACATGGCTGTAAGTAACCTTAATTTGCGTTTCTTCTTTCATGGGTTTGACCATTTCTTTGCTTGCAGCCGGAGGTGCTCGAAGGCAAATACACCGAGACGTGCGATATGTGGAGCCTCGGCGTCATCATGTACATGCTGCTGAGTAACAAGTCTCCATTCTATGGCGACACGGAGGACGAGATCATCGATAGTATTTTCGCTGGCGAGGTCAAGTACGACAGGAAAGAGTGGGAAAACATCTCCCCGCAAGCGAAGGCGCTGCTCAAGAAACTCATTCAAGTACGTAAAGAGAAAGGTGGTATTCCAATTTCCCGTTGGCTTTCTGACAAGTGTCGTGCAGACAAACCCGACCGAGCGATTCACGGCCGCGCAAGTATTGGCTCACCCGTGGATCAAGTCGACGGAGCACCCTATTTCTTCCGAAGTGTACGACCAGTTTGTGCCACGCATCAAGGCTTTCTGCAACTACACCCCGCTCCAGCGAGCAGCACTCGTGGCTGTGGCCTTCTGCATGTCGTCCCAGCAGATTGCCCTCCACTCGGCGGTGTACAACGAGCTCAACATTGCCCATGTAAGTTGGGCTCGTGATCGTTTCTACGATTGATTTGGAGATTGACTTGGATGTGGTGCTTCTGTAGAACGGCAGGTTAACCCAGGAAGAGCTTGCGATGGCCGAGCCCCTGATGCGTTTTCATCTGGACATTGAGAAGGTCACCGCCACGTACGTCACTCGCAGCCTCATGAGCTACTCTTTATTGTTACTAAACCTTTACTACTACAGGCTTGATCAGCAGAGAGAGAATGGCGTGAACCTTCTCGAGTTCGTTGCGGCGACACTGAGCCCAGAGGATGCAGCAGATAAAGAGCTGCTTCTTTCAGCTTTCCACATCCTTGACCGTTCTCACCGCGGGGCCATCACAACGGAAGACTTGAAGGCGCTTCTGGGTCAACACTTCGATCTTGTCAGGTGCCAAGAAATGATCAAGAAGGCTGACACAGACAAGGATGGCCAGGTCAACTTCGAAGACTTTGTCAAAATGATGAAGCTACCACGAGCCCTCAGCGCTTCGCTCTCGCTTTCGAGACGAAGCTCCGACACGAGTATCCGCCGTCCGTCAAGTGCTGCCGATGCTGAGCCGGTGGTTGTTCGCCGGAGCAGTTCCAGTGCTGTCATGTCCGGTGAACGTGTCACCAAGGAGAAGGGGACCGCCTCGTTGCGCGATGACCTGGCCAAGCAACATACGTTCGGAGCTCTGGGTGCTGAGACGGTCGAAGTCCAGCTTGTCCCTCGTGTGGTTTCCGTCACCGACACAACGAGTTAGCTAGCAAAATCTCATGCACGAACCCAGTTTTTAAACTAGAGGCATTGGCAGTCGTCACCTTGTTGCTCACGACCGAGAAGAAGGGGGCCGCGCAGTCCAGATGACTTCGCTTGATGGCCTGATCGCGGTGGTCCTTGTTCGGCTACTGCAGCAAAGGACACCGCTGCGAAAGCGAATGCAGTCGAAGTCTTCATCTTGTCGTAGCGAGTGGAGAGCGGTGAGGGCGAGGTTAAGCAGCTGGGAGTTCAATTGAACAACGTCCGACAACACGAGTTGTAGAAAACTTGACGCTCAGAGAATGCTACACGGAGATAGCGGCAATTCCAAGTCTTTCGTGCTCGAGTTGCCAATTTTCATCTTCATGGCCCTATCATGACGAACGCATATATCTATGACGCTATTTGATACGCTTGCATATATCTATGACGCTATTTGATACGCTTGATCACCTACAACGAAGACAGTAAGAACCAGGAAGTAAAAGAGCGAAGTCATATCGCGCAAACCAACTTCAGGCCCGCCGGAAAACACGAGCTTGTGACACTCCTGGCAAACAATGTACGCCATCCATGGCTGCCAGGTTGCATGTAAGCATCTAACACGGAAACACAAACTTGAAAACACACGAGTTGCATTCGTCGATTATCTGGGATTTTCACTTTTCATTTGGAGTTCTGAGCCAGTCGCGACGAGGTTTTTCTCTGCTGCGTCGGCATTACCGTCGCGCGGATGTGGAGACATTCATCATGTAACGCTGGAACACTTCACCAGTGTCCGCCATAGCCTCCACCAAAGCCATGCCCGCCATAGCCGCCATAGCCGCCACCGTAGCCACCGTAGCCGCCATAGCCGCCATAGCCGCCATAGCCACCATAGCCACCATGGTAGTATTCCTGGTCTTCCGGCGCCTTCCCTTCAGCGTTGATCGGCGCAGCCTCAGTGTCAGCATCAGGCACGATCGGTGCGGCCTCCGCCTTCGCAGCAGGCTCCTCCGCACTCGTCAGAGCGGCCAGGTAGGCGAGCGCAGCCAAGATCGCGACGGTGGTCTTCATTCTGCTGGCAGGTGTTTGAGTCCGAGACGGCCAATTGCTTAATGAGCCCAGAAAGTCAACCTCGAGCCAACGAGCGTTTCTGGGAAAAGAAGCGAATCTTGGATGACACCGTTGAAGGTCAACTTCCATCGTGGCGTATTAAACCCTGTCCCAACTCGAACAAAATGTTGGAAATTGGTTAAGACTGTTGTTGAAATCTGCCCCCACAAAGAAAATTCTCAGCAATTCCCCAGCTTTTTCGAGCTCAAGTGTGTCTACTAAAGCAGGTGCTGCACAGGGAGGAGAGAACCTACGGCGTCAACTTGTTCCCCCCAACTCCTCTCATCATCTACGACGTAAGTGATCCGGCTGAATCATAGCGTGATGGAGTTGATTTTCGGCGAGGTGCAACCTTCAGCTTGATGAGGAACTGCAGTGCTTCCACCCAGTCATTACGCTTGACTTTCTTCACTTCCGGACTCTCCCCATCGGCGATCTGAAGCGAGCAAAAAACCCGAACAAGTTAGTTAACGCACATGAATTTGCCATTCAGCCTTCAACACGAACCTCAAGATCCAGCGTGCGGTTTTCTTCGTATTCGACGGAGAAACAGTGAGGTGCTCGGCCCGGTTGTTTGGCTCGCTCAAACACTCGAGTGTCCTGGCCGATACATATCTGCATGATCGAGCGTGTGGGGATAGTCGCCTTGGGGACAGTGCTGTTCACTTTGCGGTAGTTCAGGTATTCGAGGTCAGCTGAGCACCAGACGAAGCGCACGTGGGGCTTCCCAAAGCGGCCGTACTTGACGAACAAGCTCCCGTTTCTCAGCAGCTCCATGCGCTTTCGAATCAAGTCACTGCCGGACTTGCGAGGACTTCCCGCTGGCGGAGGCACCGAGTGTTCAGTTGAATCTGTCACCAACGCTGCACCTCGAGTGGAAGCTTGCTTGTCATCCATCGGAGCTTCTTCAGAGATGCTAACGTTGCTGTACTCGGATCGTTTTGCTGCTCTGCGATCACGTGCAAGAGGGTCACTTGGGTTATGAAGTCGTGCAGTAGTCGGGCGATCGTATTCGTGGGTCTCGGAGGCCTCGCTATCGTTTTCGCTGTCGCTGCCGCTGTACGAGACATCAGGATCCCCGATACTTCCACCTCTTCCACTTTCCGAGGCTCGCCGATGTGAAGCTCGACGCTTTCTTAGAGCGCCTGTGTGGGACTTCGATCTTGGGACAGACGTGGTTGCCTCGCCGTCAGGCTTTTGGGACTCGGCTACGCTTTGAATCTGCGCTCGCAACAGCTCCGCTTCACGCTTCTGCTCAGTCAATCGCTGTTCGAGGACTTCCACCGTTCGTGTTTGCTTCCTCATGAGTTCTTGCAGTTCAGCGGCGGTGTTTGAAGCGAAAAACGTGTTCTCCTTCAAGACTACCAGACAACCGAGAGCTGTAGCCATACCCTGCTCCCGAATGCCTTGCGCGACAGCCTCGTACAGAAGCCGCGCTTCCTCGTACTCTCCTTCACTTCGCGGTTTGTCAAGCTCTTCACGTGGGAGATCACCCGTGAGCAGCAACCTCTCCACGATCTCCTCGCACTGCATCCAGTCCACTTTCCTCCTGGTTTGTTCGGACCGCTCTCGTATATTCTTTGCAGCGGCTAATGCTGCCCGAGTCTCTTCCTGAGCCAAGGCGAGGCGTCGTTCCCATTGCTGTTCCTGCTTGGCGATATGCTGAGCCTGGGCCTGGATTTCCTTGTCGAGTTGTTCTGCCCGTCGCTGCAGCTCTTCGTTGGTAGCCTCCAGCTCTGCGTTGAGCCTTTCGACTGTCTCCAAGCGCTTCTCAGTATCGACCTCAGTGTTAACAGCGATATCCACTGCCACCTCAGAGCACCGCTGCATGAAGCGACAAGTTGAGATGGATTCGTCGGCGAAGTCGCTCTCAGGATTGAGCGTGGCGATGAAGACGGACTTGCAATTCCCGCCCAGACTACCTCGCAAGACCGAAGTGAGCATGGAGTTGCGGTACGGAATGTGATACGTCCTCGCAACTGCGTTTCGCTTGCTGCGTAGCGACAGAATCACCTGCTCGAGGTGATGAAGAGAAAGGTTGATGTGCTTCCCTTCCGATCGCATGCGCTGTGTCCCCTCCCGTTTGTAGACTCGTTCAGAGCCTGCAAGATCCACGAGGTGGAGCTTGGACGTGACGATCATGTCGGAATCGACCGGCCGAGACTCGATCATGACGCTGAAAATGGAATGCGAACGGGATGAAGCCTAACAATTATTTGAGAACGCGTTAGCAGGATAAGCGGTACAGTCTGCGTTACTTTTTCAGTACCTGGTTCATCGGGGTGTCGCTTGTCACTCGATTCATATTCCCGAGGAAGAGCAGGTTCAGTGCTTCTTCCTCCGAGACTGCTTCGAAAACACTAAGAACCCCACACATTGATAAGTCTCGTTATCCTAATTGGCATTCAAGTTAGACTCACCCCAAGTTCCTGAAGTGCATATCTCCTTCATCGTCGTCCATGAGAAGAACCTTCGTCCACTCTTCAATTGGCCGGTCGGTGTGGGAGCTACAGGCAGAGTGGAATTGGTTCGACGAAGCTTCATGCTTAGCGATTGCAACGAGTTCCTACCGATCCAGCAAATCGTAGACGTTCTCGTTGTAAATCTCGAGGTACGAAATGTAGCAAGAGTAGCGCATGTCCGGACGCCTCTCAAACGCCTCGAAGATCGTTGAGAGCACACGAGGAATGATGCCGCGGTCCGCATAGTGCTCGCCACCTGTGATCGTGTAGGTCTTACCCGACCCGGTTTGTCCATAGGCAAGGATGGTTCCGTTGTAGCCATCCAAGGCGCTCTGAACAATATCCTACAAAAGAGCTCAAGAGCAAGCAAATTAGTACACCCTCTCATCGACAGCAGTTGAAAAGGTGACACTCTACCAGGCAGACTTCGTTGAAAACTTGCTCCTGCGAGACGCTCGGGTCAAAGACGTCGTTAAAGTGAAAGTCGAGCCCATCGCGTTGTTTGAGATGCATGCGCGACTCGTCCTCGTCTGGAGGCGGGAAAGCGATCACCGTCCGGCTGAATCGACCATCATCCACTCTTTCTGGTAAGCGAAGCAATGAATTGTACATGATTAAAGAGATTTAGCCGCAATAACCAGGGTTCCGTACCGAGATCAAACTTTGCGCAGTCGTGTCCACGGCGAGGTGGTCGCAGACGCGCATAGGTGCCGATGTGCCACTTGACCATGAGCTTCTAACACGCCGTCGACCCGAGCGCTTCCCTCTCACCGACTAGTTGAAGAACCCAAAAGCGAGTCGTTTCCAAGATAAGTTGAGAATGGCAATATGTAAATTTAGGTTTTAAGCTCTCGGTGCTAATAGGCTATTGTCAGAGCGCTGTCCACTTCTTCATCCGATATGAGCTAGGCAGTGCAGGACAACCAACAACCGCGAAAGAAAGTGAACATAGGCAAGCTAAAGGCAATCCGAGAGTCCGCCCGCACCTGACAGAAGTCGTTAAAACGTACACCGCTCTTGTCGGACTTCGATTGTTTCATCAGGGTAGCTAGACGGAGCTGCAACTCCTCCCGCATCGCCTTGCGTCTAGCCGCGTTCGAATACGATACAGCTGACATGACTCGGATGAAGTCGTCGACCATGGCGTAGCCTTTGGCATCGTGATCGTAGACGTCGAACAGTACTGTATTTTATCAATTAGGGTCAGCCAGTCGTCGAGCCTCAAAGCACAAGCATCCTGCCAACCTTGTCGCCTGACCTCACGAGATTGCTTGGCGCTATTAATAAACACAGCAACTATCGTCGCGAAAGCGCTGAAAGACACGGCATCTTGGTTGCCACTCGCTCGATCCAAAACTAATTGAGCGACCAGCGGAACGAACGGCTGAGCTCGCAGCTCCGGCATCTCAAGCACCTTGGTCAACGGAAGCCGCAAATCTCTACTCGCGTCTTCCAGCGGAATCAGATGCACGAATCGCTTCTTCAGTCGTCCAAGTTCCTGTCGAGAGACTGCACAAGTCCCAATCAGTTCTCTTCCACCAGGCCCCCCCACTAGCTTTCGCGTACATGGCTGCAGCAGTCCCGCCGGATACTCCAGCAGCACATCGCCACTTTCCAACAAATTTAGTCTCTCCTGCACCGTAAGCGGCTTCCCCGCACTCCCGCCCTCTTTAACGCCATCACGAGCCTTCCGCGGTCCAAACATGGTGTCGTTTCGCGACGTGATATTTTACAAATCAAAAGAGCACCTTCATTCTTCTTTTGACTTGGAATGTATGTCGGGGATTTGAAATAATTCATTTTTTTCTCTTTTTGGTGGAACCCGTGTTTTTTATTTATCAGCAGGTAGAAAATGAGGTTTGGAACATGACCGCTAATCTCCACCTTTGTAAGATGTTCATTGAACATCGAAGACAGTCAAGGATCTGATAGAGAAGCGTTTCGAATTCGTGTACGGTGAGGCTCATGGTTTGGCCTATCTCCTAGACCCACGATACGAAGGCGTGAAGTTGGATGCCAAGAGACGTGGCGACGTCGAGAACTCTCTCTGTCAATGGCATGGCACGGATGACGAGGATGCGGTGATGTTGGAGCTGGCTTCGTTTAACCGTTACTTACGAGAGCTCAAGGACTCAACTTCAAGGCAGTGGATCCTTCTCCGAGATGGCAAGCTTCAAATCTTTGACTTTTGGTGCGGTTTATCCCGATTCCCACTGCTACAAAAGATTGC
>KV732408.1:3146-19022 GCA_000500225.2 Phytophthora pinifolia
GTCCTTGAGCCTCAAGTTGAGGGCCGCTGGTGCGATTTGCTGCAAATCCGTTGGGAGCGATGACTCTTGACTCGAGAGTCTTGAGCGAGTGGAACAGATCCCATGATCTTCACGCTTACAGGAAGGCTACAGTAGCTTTTAACGTCAGATGGGACCGCAGTGCCTCCCAGTTGCTGACCAACTCTCGCTTTTCACACACGGACCGCAAGTTGGTTTAGTCACTTTGCAATTTGCTCGCAGCAAGCGACAGCGTCTTCACAGCCTCTGACAGCAGACAGGTTCTTGAAAATGATTCTCGGAAAGACTTCGTTCCGTCGCCAAATTCGAGCGCGAGACGATCGAGTCGGTGTGGCTATACCAATCGACGCGAGGACGCCGCCGCAAGCTGCCTTCCGAGCGTCCTTCGCGACGCAGCCCCCAAACAAACCAGTGAGACTGAACAGAATCATTTCGGTTGTGCCGAAGACATACTAGTACTTGGGATTGCAGAGGCGGCACGTGACGCGCATGGACAAGGAGTTCCGCAAACCGAACTCCTCCGTGAACTGCTAGTTATCGACGCTGATGAACCAGCCCTGGCCGTCGTAGGTGGCTCTGACCGGTGAGGGCATTATTAATAGTAATCGACATATGGACCAACGTTGACCTGACCTGGCATTGACCCATTTGGGGCTCTTTCGACTTTGCATCATCTCAAACACCAACACGATACAACCTTTTTAAAATTACGCTAGACTACATACACCAGAAGTCGCGAGTGAATGCTCTAGTTCTGCTCCTGCGCCTGGACCTTGCCGCTCTGGTAGCTGCCACCGACGTTGTCGAAGTTCAGCGATGACTCCGAGACGGTGGTGCCTTCGCCAGCATCGCTTCCGGCAACGTCGAGCGACCCGCAGTCTTCCTCCTTTTCGTCACTGCCAGCAACGTCGAGGGAGCCACAGTCTTCGTCTTTTTCGTCACTGCCAGCAATGTCGAGTGAGCCACAGTCTTCCTCAGAGCTGCCGGTGCTAGGGGCGCTCGTGGTGACAGTCGGCGTAGCAGTTGTTGTTGTCGGGGTGGCAGTGGTGGCGGTCGGGGTGGCAGTGGTGGCGGTCGGGGCGGCGGTTGTAGCTGTGGGTGGGGCAGTGGTGATGGTCGGAGTGTTTGACTGTCCCGTGGATCCACTCGATTGCCCGCTACTGGTGGAGTTCGACTGCGAAGGCGAGTACGAGCCACTTCCGCCCTCGAGGGCGGCGCAGTCAACATACACTTGCCAAGTAGATGAGTGCAGCGCCAGCCAGTAGAACGTCAGGCGACTCGCACCTGCGCACGCCGCCTTGTCGTACGGCATCTTCGCCGGGGCGGTGGTGAAGTGCGCAGCGCAATCGGTGTCTTGAAACACCCGAGTACCGTCGCACCAGGCCTCGCAGGGTCCCTCATGAGTGGAGGTGAAGCCCTCCGTGTCCGAGTGGGTCCACTCAAGCTCGTCTGGCAGCGGCTGCGCTGTCTCATTCGGGTCGGTGAGACCGCACTCGATGTTGGCGCCGTTGGCCACGATTTGACCCTTTTCCGTCACGAAGTCCTTGATCGACGAGTACTTGCTAGAGTTGAAGGCCGTCCAAAAGGCCTCGGTGTTGGCTGCCGGCGAACCACTGAACGACCCCGAAAATCCCGAGGCGCTGGATTCGATCGTAGCGGCAAACTGAGTCTTGTCAACGCCGTCCGGGAAGGTCACCGCAGGGAGACCCAGCCAGCCGTGTGCGTCTGCACCGCTGAAAAGCAGAGCTGAGGCCCCCATCATGGCAGTGCAGTACATCTTGGAGCTGGCCATCCCTCTTGCGTGTAGATTGATCGTGGGACTCGTGTGTTCGACGAAGGAAATTGCGTTATGATTGTTGGATCTAAGTTGTTCGACGCGTGACACGAAGCCCCACCGCCAGTAGAACTCACGAATGCGGTGCGACGGAAAGTCTCCCATGCGCACGGCGCTTCTTCGACAGCAGGGCATGCGTTTTCATGGCCCGACCGGTGAAAGCTTTGGCGAAGTTCTGATTTGACTGGCGTCTGTTTCGGGGCAGGTGAGCGATGCACTATAGTTTTCACCTTCCAAAGGTGCAGAGTCCCCTCGCCGGATGGCGGAAGCCCGCTCTGGCTGCAAGTGAATACTCGTCTGCAGCGCCACTTGACTTCCACTCGAACTGCTCGGTCAATCCATCACGCCGGCTCCAAGGCGTGTGAGGCCAGAGCTGCCGGCAAAACCGCTTTCCAGGTTTGTCCTTGCTACTTTACACGCACACCGAAGGTTGCCCACGTGGATTCGTCGAAGGCGGCGCGAGTTCCGCAGACGTTGCGAGTCTCCGTCGCGTCGAGCTTGGCAAGTTTGAATCCGGTGGTTGCTTCACCCAGTCAAGCTCCGTCCGGTCAACTTGGTTCGCGACGCCTCAAGCCACACAAAGGCGCACAACGATCCAGTAGGGTCTTCTACTATTCTGATTGTCGAGACACCAAGAGGGAAAACGATCTCAAAGGTCGACAAGATGAGTCAACGACTCCGGCAGTTGATCCTTGACCATCTCACTTTGCAACTTGCTTTGAACGAACAACCATGAAAATTACCGCCATCTCGCCGTTCGTAGCTGCCATCGCCACTCTGCTCCTCGCAACGCCCACCACAGTCAACGCACACGGACAAATGACCAAGCCAACTCCTAGACCCATCTCACAGCAGTACCGAGCCGACTGCGGCGCTCTCAGTGGAGCCGGAGACCAAGAGCTACAGTACGCCCCCGTCGAACTGCTCAGCAGCAGAGCGCAGTCCGACCGACCGGCCGCCGCCACCTTCAACATCATGAACGGCTGCCGCGGCACCGTCTACGAGGCCAACAACACCGTCACTGAGCTCACAGCCGGCACGCCCTTTGACGTCGAGTGGGTCATCCAGGCGCCTCACCCGGGCACCATGGTGCTCAGCGTCGTCAAACCCAGCACCGACAGCAATGGCACCATCACGTACGAGTCCGTGGCCGAGCTGCTGACCATCGACCCGTTCGCGCAGAACTCGAACGACAACAGCAGCACGACGGCCACGATCCCCACGAGCGTGACGGGGTGCGGCTCGGCCGGCGACTGCGTGCTGCAGTTCTACTGGCACTCAGACCTGGCTAGCCAGACGTATCCGACGTGCGCCGACATCGTGGTGACGGGCAGCGGCGGCGGATCGAGCGGGCAGTCGACGAGCACGACATCGGCTCCCGTTGCCACGACGACCATACCCAAGGCCGACGCCACTGCAGTCCCTGAAGCAACAACGGATTCCTCGACTTCCACTACCCCGGTAACAACCGCGGCACCGACAGAGGCCCCCACCCCTTCAGATAAATGCACTCGCCGTCGTCAGCGGCGACTTCGCATGTGAGGAGATGCAGCTAGAAATTGAGCGTTTGGAGTGTAAGAGAAGGCGGCCATGTGCATGTTGAAGTGAAATCTGCCCCTTTCTTCCTGTGGCTCACGCGATATGAACGATTCGCGACGGCGCGCTAGCATACATGTACATGTACCACACTTCCTCTCTTGTGGTCAAATTCAAGACGAAGCTTTAACGCCAGTGTTCTAGATTTTTTCATTCTCTCTTTCTTCTCGCGAGTTGTTGCCGGAGCAGCGGAAGTTACGCCACATCCAACCGATGATGATAGCCGGTAAAACGCTGCGACTCGCGTTGCGATCAGATCCCGACTGGTGGCTTCGACTGCTCGCATTTGGAATGAAAGGCCACCTCTACCTTGATCTCGACACCAGTCGACAGTACCTCGGCCCGGAGCTGGGATCGCAAATGCAAAGAAACCTCATCGAGCAAATGCCGCGGGTGCGAGCAGCACCGACGGCACCTTGCCTCCACCGCCCAAACGCGATCGTCTTCCTGCTCCGTGCAGTCGCGCTCTAGGAAGTGCTATACAGGGCAAGTGCTTCCCCATCGAACTGTGCCGGGCACTGGCAAAACGACCAGCAGCTGGCTGTGCAGAATGTGCGGAGCGTGCGGTCAATTGACAGCCACTTGCAGTCGGTGGCCATTTCCCGATTTGCAGTCACTTAGCGCTCGCATTTCACCCTCCGACAACCGCAAGATGAAGCCCGATGTCTTCTGCGCCCTGGCCGGCTCGGCCATCCTGCTGGCCAGCACCGTGGACGCCCACGGCCAGATGCTGGTTCCGTCCTATCGCCCGATCACGACCAAGTACCGTGAGGACTGCCTGTTCGGCCTTAAGGGCGCCGGCGACGACGAGTTGCAGTGGGCCCCAATCGAGAACTTAAGCCAGCGCGGCCAGGCCGACCAGCCCGCGGCCGCGACGTTCAACATCTACAATGGATGCCGTGGCCTGGTCTACGAGACCGCGAACAATGTGACGGAGATCCAGGCCGGCGTCGAGTTCGACGTCGAGTACTACATCCAAGCAACGCACCCGGGTTACATGATGCTGAGCATCGTCAAACCCAGCACTGACTCGGCCGGCACGATCACGTACAACCGCGACGCTGAGATCGAGTACTTCAGCGACTTCGCCAACACAGCGGGCACCTTCACGGTCACGGCCACCATCCCCACGAACGTGACGGGATGCGAGAACGCCGGAGACTGCGCCCTGCAGTTCTACTGGCACTCGGACATCGCCAACCAGACGTACCCGACGTGCGCCGACATCACCATCCCCGGCAGCGGAGCCGGCAGCTCGTCCACAACGTCTACCTCGACATCAACCACCGTGGCTTCGTCGACGTCTTCGACGTCCGCGTCGACTTCGGCGACGGCATCTACCACCACTACTGCTGCATCCACTACGGACGACTCGGAGGCTGCGGGCGAGGCTAGCTACGCTGCTGACAGCACCACTGCTTCTGCCGACGAGACCACCGCAACGTCCACGGATGCCTCGGCTGACACAACGACGGACGCGTCGAGTGACGAGGACACCACCGTCACCGTCACCAACGCTCCGACGGCCACGAAGGCGACTTCCACTTCGACGTCAAACACAGAGTCGGACAAGTGCTCTGTGCGTCGTCGCCGCCGTATGCGCCAGTAAATGATGACTCAAGAGTGTGCTTGTCGGTATTTGTTGAACTCTGAAGCTCTAAAGAGTAAAGGAAATACTACTTGAAAGTTTTCTTGGAATATAGCTATGGTATAGTAGCAAGGGGCGAAGGCGACGAGGAAGCAGGCACAAGTTGAGGCAAGACAGGTAAGTTAAAGAAAGAACGATGGGAGCCAGCAGAAGATCGAGCGGAGGGATGACCAAGATGGCCCGCGACTGAAGACATGGCTGAAACACGAAAACCAACTCATACAAATCGCAGCTTGCACTCAAAAATGTGGCGGCAGCACTCAAACAAAGAAATGACACGATCTATTCTACATACACTATATATCACCCGGGGTCGTTTGGGACTGTAACTCAGAGAATTTTTCGAGTTAGCCGGTGCTGTCTAGATATGTTGCTTCTGTTGCTAGTAGCAATGTGAGATTTTTACTGGGATAGGAAAGCAACGCAGTGCTGATAGCCCAGCCACCACAGGATTATATGTGTCTGTCCGTCCGCGAACTGGTATTTACCGTTTGCGGGCTTGCAGCGTGTATTTATCGGTTGTGGACTTTCGACAGATCGCCCTATCCCAGCCTCGCGTAGCCCTAGTGCTAACGCGCGCAATTTCGCAACCTGCGGCGTACCTCCGATACAACTTTCCGCTTTTGCATTCGCGACACATTAAATCATCCACGCACTCCATACTAAAACCAAGTATAACAAAATGCATGTCAAAATCAAAATGAATGGCACACGCCCAGCATGGATCAGGTGGAGCGTCGGACTGAGTGACCACTTTAGTTTTCAAGATGCTCAAGGCGAAAAAGAAGCCCATCCCCATCAAGTCCGTCTGTGCATGCCACGAAGAAGCCTCGCTTGGCCGAGCGCGAGCGAGGCAAGATCGAGGGACTGCACCAAGCAGGCCTAAGCTCACGGGCCATCGCCAATAAGGTCGGTCGCTTTCAAGGCGGAGTTGTCCAGAATCAAGCTGGACATGGAGACAAGAGTAGTCACCGTTACCTTCAAAGGGCGGACTACGGCGCGGAGTTGGGCAACATGGAAGATGCCGCTGGCGGGCAAATTGTTGCCACTAGTGGATTATGAGCTGGAGAAAGAGACGGCGCGCTTGACGCATGAATTGGTGATGCTGGACTTCTACTCCTTCACGGTCGAAGTGAAGAAAGGAAAAGCGACCTCGACAGACATGATCTGGCTGCTGGAAACAGTGTTGGGGCTAAGAGTGCAGACGATGATGCATCCCGAGATGGGGAGGGCTGGACTGAACGACAAGCGGTGGACAGTGACTGCCAAAGGGGCGGGGTGCCCACGCAAACTCCGCCAACTGGCGACACTGCAGACGCCATCCGCGGGATTTCTCTTATGGCACCACACGGTCCACGCTGGAAGACCATGCTCCAACTGCCTGGCGCCGAGTCATCAGACGCGCTATTGCCGGGAACCCGCAAGTATGGTGGACCAACGACGCAAGCAACATTCATGGAGTGTGGAGCGGCAATCCCCAAGTAGTGCAGGGGCAGGAGGAAGCGAGTACAGGGCCATGAATGCACCCAAGACCATAGATCAACTGACGCACTGGTTGAACGGGGAGGACGGATATGCAGCCCGAGGAGTACAAAGTGAGGGGACCACGAGGACAGGGGTCAAAATGCAGACAAGGCGTGGTGCCTCGAAGGGGAAGGACTCTCCTACGTGCAGGCTCACCCTCCCCAAGGATTGGGCGCAGCAGCGGACGAGGGACATCAAGTGCAGTGCCGGTAGCCAGGGAGGGCTTGAGCGCACCCACATTGCCAGATCGTCTGAGGTGGCGCCGCCTCCATGCAAACCAACCCTTTGGGTGGGGAAAGAGACCGGCATGGCTTGCCATGGTACAGCGAACTCAGTGAGCAATGAGTTAACCGGAGCTGAATCAACCAATGCAAACGACATCGGACGCAACATATGCATTTCACCAGGAAGCAACAGCTCGCAGCGAGCGAAGCCAACTACCGGCGAACTCAAAGACGCCCGCAACATACAAAGGACGTCCCATGAGGCCACGATCTGTCCAAGCGACCAAACGGAGGATGAATAGATGACAAAGGAACAGGCCGTGCGGGCCGGCTCAGTATCGCCCAAAAGGAGGGCGCCGGAGGCATGGGAGACAGGCAGCGACACGGAGCCGGGCAGTGGCGACAGCAAGTTATCAGAGGAAGCGGTGGCAGGACCAGTCAAGCACACACGCTCGCAGTCGCCAAGCCCTTCCCAGCGCAGAGACGACAGCTGGACGACTGGCACAAGAGGAACCACTTGCGAACGGACCGTCAATCGAGCAACCGCGCAAGGGGGAGGCCGACCCCGCATACGGTGCAGACGACGGAGACTGGCCTGGCAGCGAAGGAGGGGAGACAAAGGCTGAAGACGACGACGACGACGACGATAGGGGAGTGGTGGAAGAACAGGGAGAGCAGGCGCACCCGAAGGATATGGAGGAGGAAAGGGGACGAAGCGCAGAGGTTGTCAGGAGGCCTGTGCCGGTCACCAGGCGGAGGGCTGAAGGAAATTAACAACGCCGGCCAGTGGGGAAGGCATTACACATCTTACACCATGACAATGAAGGGCTCAAGCCAGTGGGGCCACAACTCTCGAAAGTGGACAGCGGAACGGACCTAGTTTC
The DNA here is from genome assembly GCA_000500225.2 of Phytophthora pinifolia. Classification (NCBI taxonomy): domain Eukaryota; phylum Oomycota; class Peronosporomycetes; order Peronosporales; family Peronosporaceae; genus Phytophthora; species Phytophthora pinifolia. Next base: position 10,875 of record KV732408.1, read on the forward strand.
GGCCTCGAGGACGGAGGGATCGCGGTCCCCAAAACGGCGAGTACCGCGGATGGCTGGGCGACGGGCAGGCAACAGGAGGAAAGTAACGAAGCGACAGCAGACCACACGCGGGGCGTACCCATCTGCCAGTTGAGGTCGATTTCGCCAATCAAACGGGCGAAAAAGACCGTAGTGAAGAAAGAGCGACACGTGGCGCAGCAGTACATGCACCAGTTTCTGACGAAGGAGCCAATGATGGAGGGGGATAAGAGCAAAGAGGAGGGTCACGAGCATCGCGATAAAGGAGCCACTGCTGTACCAGGAGACCGGGCTCGCGGTGAGGAGGAAGAGTGTGTGGTCACTGGGGTCACCCCTCCCACGGATGACGGAGCTTCGCTCGACGAATGGCTAAGGATTTTGGGCGGTGCAGTCGAGGACGTGGCCGCCAACGGACAATGCGGGTGGTTGGTGTTCTACGCGGCGCTTTTTAATGTGAAGGAGGGACTCTTACGCCCGACTGCGACCGTTGCGGAAGCGGCCAACACGCTGGAGAAGCTTGTGATGAATGAAATGCTGGCCAATTTGGGAGACGAGGCAAAATTGCACCCGCAGGAGCTTCGGGATGAGGCAGTGGTTACCGGGGGCAAAGTGTCGTCGGAGACGTCCATGGAGGAGGTTGTGCGCACGCTGGCGGAACACTATGCGACGCAGCTCAAGAAATCCGTCGCCGCGATGGTCCCGACGCACTTATGGGGTGAGGCCTCCGGTGATGATACTGCGCTGGCAATCGACTGGTAATCACGTCCAAGCGATTACCTACGAACACGATGGGTACGCTCAGTACGCGGCCAATCTGCCGGAGCTGGCGGCCGTCCGGAATGACATTCGGCTAAAGCACGGGGCAGTCACGCTGGATGCAGTCCCCTATGACGCTACAAGAACGACGAGGGCGGCCGCGCGGGCGTTGAAAACCGTCAGGAAAGGGACGACCAGCCGAAGAATGAAGATAATACAAGACCCAGGCAGATGGCCCAAGCCATGTGACCAAGGCACACGAGGCTGAACCGGACGGGCGGGTGGGCGGCAGCGCGACCAAGGTTAGTGTGGACCCACATAGTCTGCTGCACGATTCAGCTGAACAGAAGAAAGCCTAAGGCACGCGAGGTACGAGGAGAGGTTCATGAGCAATTGCTCCAGCACAGAACGCGGGCAGACATCGCTCATGATCAAGAATAGCGGCTGTCAAACATCAACGGGTGGGCGGCCATCCGTATGTGGAGGAGAAGGACAGCGGGGCCAGTCCCATACACAGATGACCGGTTTCTTCGGGAGGGCGAACGCAGCGGAACACCTGCATCACACGAACTTGGACTTTCGGAGGTATGGCCGGACGGTGAGGCGAAGGAGACAACAACAGGAGCGCGCAGGGCGACAGAGAAGGCTACAGCCGATTCAGCATCGACAAGACAGGACAATTGGTTTCACAATCGTGAACGTGAGGGGACTAGCAGTGGACAAGAAACAGCTATGGAGGAAACTACAAGGACTGAAGGAGAGCCACGACCGTGGCCAGAGGGACGTCACGTTTTTTACAAGAGGCCCACCTGTTGGACACGGAACACGCGGCGGCGGAAGGACAGTATGCTGCCATGTGGGGCTTCAAAAGGAACAGAGCGAAATGCTTCTCCTTGTGGAGCTCTGGACGAGACAGAAGGGCTGGAGTGGCGATGTTGATAAACCCGTATGGCGCGGTCAAGAACGTGCAACCATGGAAGCAACAGTATTGGAACGAACACCTGATGATGGCCACAGGCGTACTCGATGGGGTAGTGCTGATAATGGTGAAGGTGTATGCTCCGTCACAGGGAGCGGTGCGCATACGGTTCATGCGTCAACTTCAGCATATTGAATTTCCCGAGGATGCAGCCCTGATTGTTGGCGGGGATTTCAACTGTGTACTTCACAGGGACATCGACGGAATTGGAGGGCACGGAACGGCAGATGTGGGTGCAAAGGAGCTCGCAGTTTTTGTGGATGAGCAAGGCATGGTTGATGCAGGCTACTACAATATTCCAGAAGCGAGGAGACAAAATCGTGAAGGAGTATGCAACCAAGCACCATACTCACCGGCACAAAGCGGCCAGTGGGGCGGTAGGGACTTCCCGTCTAGACCTCTTCTACACCAGTGCGAAAGCGCGAAGGTTGGTCAGAGGGACCCTCACAGAGGAATCCCCATGCCATTCCGACCACCGAATAGTGCTCTTGGAGCTACACTCACCGACAGGGGCGATACGGCTAAAGAAGAGGGTGCTGCTGTACCCACGTGAGAGCTGCGACGCAGAGCCTCATACAGCAAGAGCTGACGGATATCAAGGGCACAGTGCTCAAAGCACGAGCAACGGAGACGGCGGAATTATGGCAGGCCTTTAAAAGGAGGCACACTGATCGACTAAACAAATTGAAGACGGAGGCGCGTGAGAGGATGACCAATAGTTACCGACAGAAATATATCGACTAAAGCAGCGGCTGGCCAAGCTGGATTACGCGGGCGGACGAGACAGCGCTGCGCGAGAAGCGGTCATTGAAGCCATGGAGAAGTTGCAGGAAGCGCGCCGAGCATCCAGGAAGAGGGTACTCGTGGCGAAGAATGCGTGGAGCTCAAAGAGCTCCACTCGGCACTTTTTCAGGCGTATTTGTACAAAATTTGGGGATAACACCATACCCACATTGAGGCAACAGCCAAACAGTGCGTTCAGGGCGCCTCATGACAAGTCCAACATCATGGCGGAGGCGTGGACAGAAGTCTTCAACAGGCAGGCGGACGACAAAGAGGCCATCGAAGGCTATTTGACATCCTTCAAGGCACATTGGAGGAGAGTGGACCTCACCGATCTTGACGACGAGATTACCGAAGAGGCAGTGGCGGAGGCGATTAAGCGGTGCAAACCCGGGAAGGCAGTTGGACCAGATGAGCTAGGAAACGAGTGGTACAAAGACAACTCGGAGTTATTGACCCCAATTCTGACGACTTTGTTCAACGGCTGCATGGAGGCGGGACACACACCGTTGAGCTTCTGGAGGCGTTTATTTTCAGCATTAGCAAGGGAGGGGATACGAGCAACCCGCTCAACTATCGGCCGATAGCCCTTCTCAACACTGACTACAAAATCTTCACATGGATATTGGCGTGGCGGGTCAGACGTTTTATCGGGAGCTGGTGCATAGCACGCAATTTGGTTTCATTCCTGGGCGCACGATCCACGAAGCGATTGATTTGTTTGAGGCGGCGAAGGAAGGATGCAGGAGAGGGGTCAAGCTAACGGCGGCACAAGTGTTGCTGCTGGATTTTGCATGGGCGTATGATCCCCTGGATCGGGATTTCCTGTTTGCGGTGCTGGAGGCGAAAGGTTTCCCGCCATAGTTCTGCAGAATCATAAAGACAATTCACCAGGGAATGAAGGCTCAATTCATGGCCAACGACCCGATATCGGAGCGTTTGAAGGTGACGAGTGGGATCCGTCAGGGATGCCCACTGGCACCTTTGCTGTTCATTCTGGCGGTGGACTTGATATATGACGAACTTGAGGCAGCGGAAGGTATCCAGAGGATTCCACTGGACTCAGCCCACAAGGACCGCCAACTCAAAGTCGTTGGATACGCGGACGACACGGCCATCTATTTGGCACACAAGGATATGCAGACTGCAGCGTTACGTGCCGTGGCCAGGTTTTCCGCTGTATCAGGTTTGCGCCTAAACGTACGGAAATGTGCGGCCATCAGGCTTGGAGAGCCCGGTGACGAGAGAGAGATAGAGAGTGAAGAGATCGAGGTGCAAGACCAACAGGAGGTGGCAGAAACGCCCAACATTAGATATTTGGGCCACATCGCAGGGGCTGGAGATACGACGGAAGAGGCCTGGACAAAGGCGATGGCATCACTAAGGGTGAGACTGGCACTGACGGAAGCAAAGACGAACACGGTGGCTCAGAGGGCTATGATAGCTGCAGCAATTATCATGCCAAAATTGATGTACGTTGCCAGACATGCTTGGCCAACCGAGCAGTGGACGCCTTCCATAAATGACTTAAGCCTCTGCATAAGCTGATTTAAGAAAGCTTATATCTGCGGAGGCGTGGATTCGGTTCCACCAAACGAAGGGTCACTTTGTCCCCTTATTGAGCAACTGCATAAATATTATCTTTGTTTCAGAATGGGTTACCCTTTTATGAAAACTAGGTGGCATAAATCTCGACCTCTCACATATATCGACCTCTGCACAATTTATATTTAGAGACAAATTTAGGGAAACACTTTAAGGCGACGTTAAGCCATTTGTGGAAGGCGTCCAGTGGGTGAGAAGAGCGGATAAGTGCATCAGACACTTCATATGGAAGGGAGCTTTCACGGAACCAGAGGTTTCGACGGCAGGGTGGATTGCGGCGCATATCGCGGAGCTAACAACAGCGAAAGGGGGTCTTGGAATCCCCTCCTTGGGCATCGAAATCCCCTTTCCTTTCTCGCCCATAGCCGTAGTCTGCCGAGCTTGAGTCGAATAAGATTCTGCGTCTGATATAGCGTAACACCTTCCATAGCATGAATCCTTCTCCAGCTTAACTTGCTTAAAGCTGCCGCGATTTGCTCATCGCTCTCCTCCCACCTGCTCCGAATCTTGTTCCACGCCTCTTTAATCTTCTCCTGCTTACGTGCTCGCATGAGCTTCTTGAAATTCCTCCTTGTCATAGTCCAGCGCCGGTTGCCAGCCCATACCGGGTTGACTCTGCACAGCCACGGGTGTGGCGTAACTACCACTTGCCTTACTTGCAGGCCCAACATTCTCGCCACAGCCGCTTCAACTGTTTTCTCCTCTTCCCTTCTTTTCACCTCGGTGACTGTCGCCTCCACTGAATGGGTGACGTTCGCCTCCTTCCCTTGACTCGCTGTGACAACATGGTGTTTGTCTTCAAGCGTGTGCTGCACCCTCACGTTGTCCTCCGTTCCCCACGGGAGAACGAGTTCTGGATAATTTGCCGCCGTGGTTAAGCACAGCTCTCTGAAAAGGTGAGCCGTCCCACTCCACAGCGGCAGCTGACGTCCTACAGGCCTACAGACCAGGTGATTTCCTCTGTGCCATTCCAGCGTCACGACCTCCTTGATTTTAGCGCTCGCAGTCACAACCAGCATGGATCGATAGCTCTGCCACTTCACCTCCCTTCCTTGCGCGTCGCAGAGCCACAGCGCATTGATCGGAAGGTCTGGTACCGCTCTCTGTATACAGCTGCCAGCCCTCTGCGCCCTCTTCTCCCTTGCCCGGTCCGGCACTCGTATATCTAGTCCCTCCGCACCCCACCTCGTTCCTAGCCCTTTGCTGTGTTTGAGTTCCTGCCTCTTCTGGGCGATAAGCTTGCACTCATCCTCCTTGGCACTTGGCACCTGCGCCAGCGCGTACAGCGCCCAGGGTGTCCCCATTCTTCGCAGTGTTGTGCCTAGTTTGCCGTTGGGCTCTGCTGCAACCGGTGTGAGGTGGTCCGCTCTCTCGCCTGTAAAATGTCGCATACCATCTGCTCCTGTGCTCTACAGGTCAAAGCCCAGTCCGACACCACCATGGCTTCCATTGCGCTCAGCTCCTCCTTCGACCCCATATCGGGTGGAGTCCACACTTGTTCTCAGGCTTCTTGCGCCGAGAAGTGAAATCCTTAAGAGGGATCGGGTGCAGACGCACCGAGCGGTCTCAAGGTTCTCATTGAAGAGAGCCTGGCTTACGGCGAGCGATCGCTCGTAAGCCCCGGTTACCAAGCAGCCCCCGGGGCTCGAAGAACTGCTCCAAGAAGGCATCAGCGCCACAACCTGGCTCGGGAGGATAATACTCATCTGGGAGCGACTTCGGGGTCGCGGCGGCCACGACGGCCGTGCAGGTAGTCTTACTGGTTAGATATCTCAAGGGGAGACTGCGAAATCTCCCCGGGCTCATGACCAGTGCCACACTCGTCTTCAGACGAGCTGTCAAACAAGTCATGCTCGGTAATCTTGGATTTACCTGGAGGCGGCTCGTAAAAGAGCGTGCTCCCCTCGAGGTGATACTCGCCTCCATCTCTAGGCGGCGAGCGAGAAGCCCCGCGCATCTTGGCAGCAACTGCCTTGGCCTCCTAACTTATAGGACGGCTCTGTTTGGCCTGAATACAAACTAGAAGAGTCCTATAATGAACCCTAATCAACTGACCAATGGTTGGCTCAGAGGATAACGGGTACCTCGTACCTCGAATATGCATATGCAGCTACGTAGGTCCGTACTTAATACGGACGGGACCTTTTCGTCCAATGGGATGACGCTTCGTCAATCTAAAAGCAAATTATTTTGGTGTTCCGTTACAGTCTCCCCCACTTAGATGAATTCCACTGGTCTTCTTACTCTCAAAGACTTTTCTGTTGACGGGGATTGACCCGCCAACTGGAGCAGCTTCCTTGCAGCTCCAAGCGCATTACGCAATTCATACTTGCACTCACCGGCTCTTCTCAGAGCCCGGTATCTTATGCCGTCGCCCCCGACGGACAGTGCGCTAGCACTTCTCGAGATGAAGTCCTTGCGGGCTCCATCTCCAAGGGTAGAGCCTAGCGGCAATGCCCCGGCACCTTCGGGTGCCTCAACGTCCGCGGTGCCTGTGGCTCCAGGCCGCCACGTCCGCACGGCCAACGAGGTACTCATGGAAGTGCTCGACCTTATCTTCAGTGGTGAAGACAGTGACCCGGAGAAGTCTGAGCACCAGTGTTCACCTACGAGGGACGAACCTGTGGACACTCCTCCACGTAATCTCACTCTGGCTCAGGGTCTGGCGCGAGCCGGACTAAGTCCTCGTAGCCTTCCTATGCAGATGGTCACTGCAGTGGGCAGATATTCAGTCTTACTCTTACCATCTATTGGTTAACCGTCCCCCTAAGATAACACAAATATCCTGACAGTACTAACAGCACTCAATTCACAATGTTAGCACTCATAGTTTGACGGGGAACTCACAACACAACTGAAAACGTGGCCACTCAAGAGACCTGTATCCTCACTCTTTCCTGTCAGTGACCAATGAAAAGAGTGCATGCATCATCATTTCAACCAATTAAAGTTTACGTCAACGGCATGGTGAGGACCACTCGCTCATTCGACACCCAAGCCAGAAAGAAGCTTAGCCATCACCCCTCCTCCTCATCTCATAACCATGCCCGCCCGAATTCTTTGGACCGCCATCACGCCCAGCATGCCCACCAGCGACGCAGAGATGCTGCTGGAATCATTGAAGGTGTTCAAGGTCACCAAGAGCTACCTTGTGTCATGTGGCTTGTGCAGCCACGCAGCACCTCATGCAATGAGGGTGCGGCTGCTCGGCATGCGCTGATTCAGTCGCCATCGCGCTGCACATGGCGTGGCAAGACGCGAGCGCAACGCAATGTTGTGTAAGACGTTTTCGGATCGGATTGTAGCGTTTTGGACCTTATGTGCTTCTTTCACGTCGCTAAGAAAGTGTACGAGAAGGGAATCCTTCACGCCAGCGCTATTCGCAATGATTCCCACGATCTACACTTCACGGTAAGCTGCACTGAGTTCTACGAGAAGACGGAGAGCGTCATCTCGGGTTGATCGGCGTGGCCAGAGCTTGCAGCCTTCACGTCTTCAGAAAGCAGTGGCTCACAGGCCAATTTGGCGCTGGTATATCTTCCACATGCTTCCAGGCTTCGCCAGCACCAACAATCCCGTAATGCAGTTCTCAAGAGAGGTTACCGTTCACCGCAAGCTGAAGATGGGCGTCTTCCTCGATAGACTGCTTGAGTCGTGTCGCGTCGAGAGCGTTCGTACGGTGCCCCTCGTCATGGCTGCTGTCGGTGATGCCAGGTTGCAGCGACGCGCTCGCAAAATGGAGCGACAGGGGCTCCTCAAGGGGTGCACGGTAAGTCGCCTGAGTTTTGCATTCATGGTCGGCAATGCTTCACCAGAGCATCTAAGCTCCAATGTTGTCCGTGTCAGTACAACGAGGGCCAACGTCGTCTGCAGCGGGGCTGCAGTAGCTTTAGCTTAGAGGAAGCTTAGTTAAGGTCTACGACCTTCATTCTTATGCCAAGAACAGGGGTGAGTCAAGGGTAATGCCTACCCTTCTCCTAGAGACTTGAATGACCTTAAGAAAGGTG
>AWVW02040155.1:0-37357 GCA_000500225.2 Phytophthora pinifolia
CTTATTTTAGGTGAATTAATAAAACCTCGATTGACCGCTTTGCTTGTGAAAGTGCTCAGCTTGCCTGGTAAAAGGTGTAGTTGCCTATGTCTGCTCGCGCACTCGTTTCATCGCAGGGACATCAGCATCTGCTGAACACCTTTTCAGCGGTGCCTATTTTAATATAATAACACGTGCTGAAGCGGTTGACTCCAGTCAACTTTGAGAAGCTACTTTTTCTCAAGCACAACTGGCACCTTTGGAATGCGGACCTGGTGGCGCAAGCAATGAAGGCAAAACAGAAGATATCATAGTAGTATTGCAGTAAATACTGCTGTTCCCACTGGCATTGCAGTTCTTACTGCAAGCTGACAGGGAATTTCATATATACTGCTTCCCTTTGCAATGCCTTCCAGTACATTTTTGGCCATCACTGCTCGCTGGTGGTGTGTTCGGTGCCATGTATGATATATGCATGGACAGAGCTCGGCGGCGAAGCCTTGCCGTGACTACCACTCAGAGCACAAGCACGTCGCCTCGCTGGTGCATCTTGGTGAAGAGCAGTTGAAGAGGATGTGGGTGTTCGAGCAGCAGGTCAGTTAGGTCGTTCAGATGCGATGTGAACCACTCCAGTAGCAGCAATGCTCCTGGTTCTAAGGCCTCGCCATTCGGTAACACTAGCGCCAACTCCTCGGCCGCAATGGAGAGTTTCCTCAGTCTGTGGCGTGGTAAGAAAGTCTCGTGAGCTCCAGTGTCCCCCCCCACCCATGGGCTTCCACAGCAGCTGCACGCCCTTGTGCTTCTGTACCAACGAGCCCAGGTGATCGCAAGCTTTGGGGTCCATGGACAGGAAGCGCTTGGCATGTTCGGGGAACTTTGTGATGGCAAAGAGCAGCATCCCCGGATTCCGAGCGATCACCCTCAAAAGCGTCTCCGGACTGCGGTTCACCGCGTTCACAAGGAGCTCCGGGTTGCGTCGCTGTCCGGAGATGATGGCGTGCATCAGCTCCGTCAGCTTACGATCGTCGTCCGACCGGGCTCGTTCAAGCTCCAGGCGCTTCTCACGCGCATCCTCGCGTCGGTGAAAGCGCTCCTGGATGGGCTCGGACGGCTCAACGTACGTACACAGCAAGTCTCGAAGCTTGTCCCGAGCTTGCATCACGACCCCTTCCTCAATCTCTTCCGGACGAGCCCCGTGCCCGCCGTTATGGCGCTCCAGATCATCGATCTGCTGCTGTTCCACGTCACAGAGAAGGTCAAACACATCTTCGCACGTCAGGTCAGTTAGGTCACCGCGCTGGAATTCGCCATCTCATCATCTTCTTGTTCCTCATAAGCCGCGAGTGTTAGAATGCATGTACAAGGTTCAAGCCCCGGCCCACAGTGAACTTCAATACCTGGCTTAGGTGGAAGGGGAGCTGGGACGATGTCAAACAGATCGTAGTGAGTTTGGACCCGAAGTGCTAGGAAGAGCTGGGAGCACCATTAGCGCTCTAACAATTCATTCTTCTTTTTACCTTCCAGTCCAGAATCCGAATCTCTACTCAGTACAGCGTACGTCATGGATTTCCAGCTGCTGGTGACTAACGAGCACGTCTTTCCTTGTGTCTAAGGAGAAACCCCGCCGAAACACGGCGTCGCCAGCGCACACAGCAGCAACGGCAACAGCATGCTCACAGAAGCTGGCCACAAGCAGTCCGACCAGGCGTCGCCCTACCCACGCAACAGCAGCGACGACAGCACGGACGTATCGACGCTCTTCTCCCCCGTCAGCTTCCTGCAGCACACGACGCCCGAGACGTTCCTGGAGTTGGACCCGGCAGGCTTCATCACGTACAGCAGCAGCGGAGCAACTTAGGGAAGTTGCGCCTCGTCCTCATGCGGCCGCATGGCGAACAGCTCGTGTCAAGCTTTCTTCCACAAAGCGCAGACGGATGAATTATCCGGCCCCTCGTAGCGTGACGTTGAGCCACAAATTTTGTCGCTCGAAGCCGACAACCCAACACCCTTCTATCTGGTTTGGATGTTGGGTCACACCCCAGTGCCTGATAAGGGAGGGATGCACGCAGCCACGAATTAGTGATCTCGTGGTCATCGCTTCATTCTTCAATTGCCACCATGGCCCCCAAGCGCAAGCGACCCCCAGACCACGAAATCGCGCAAGATCGTGCGCGTCAGACTACAACATGGACTACTCTTAAGAGACGCCTGCGCGATGCCGTCGGCCTCATTCGCGCGCTTATCTTCATCCAGTGTGAAGACGAGCGAGTATGCTTGAAGCTGCGCGGCTTTCTCAATTTCAACCTGCGGATCGTGTCGTGGATGGCGCTGCTGAAGTCGAAAACGGAGCTGACGACAACGCTTCAAGGCGCGCTACAAGATCTCCAGAGCTGCATGCGTGGCAATGCGAAGGAAGATCTCAACGAGCGAGAGCTCCAAGCGGCGCTCACTACGATCCTGGCACATCTCCTTCGTGGAGACGCCACAGAATTTCGGCCTCTCGTCGACAAGCTACCTGCGGAAGCCCAGCAGACGATGGAGCGACTGCTTGGCGCGGAGTATACCCAAGAGCTGTCGAGAGACGGAGCGCTCCAGGATCTCGCCGGCTTTCAATCGTGGTTTAGTCTGCGCAAGCGGACGCCGGAGCGACTAATCCATCGGTCCCTTGCAGAACTCCAGGCGTTCCCGCACGTACCAGACTGGGTTGTCGACGAAGGTGACCACAGTGCCAGACGCGACGCGTACAAGAACAAGTCCTCACGAGCAGAAGAGTCGACGGCGCTGACTATTCGACATCGTGGCCTCAAAAAAGAACGAGCAACACGACAAGAGCAGGACGCGTGGTCGAGCGACAACGAACAAGCGTACGAACGAGAGCTGAAGGAGATCAAGCAGGAGAACTCGGCCCTGCTGAAGGAAAAGAAGCTTCTGGCCCGGCGCACTCGCAAGTACCGGCTGTTTCCGACACGATCACAGCAGAAGACTCTCCGGCAGTTCATGGGCACGTGTCGCTGGACCTACAACCAAGCCGTCGCGCATTTCCGGGCTACGAACGAGTCCAACGCGATCAAACTCACTGCCCTGTACGTGACGAAGAATTCGAAGAAGACACGCACGTATCCTGATGGCATGAGTCCTCCACCAGAGTGGGCGTTTGATACTCCAAACACAATGCGAAGCAACATCATGCGGACGTTCCAGACAAACGTCAAGAGTGCGTTCAGCAACCTGAGGAACGGCAACATCAACAAGTTCAAGATCCAGTTCTCCAGCAAGAAGAGGTCGCCCGACTTCACGTTCAGTGAGAACGGGAGAAATGCTACGATCGAGCAAAAGCAGTCAACGTTCTACCTTTCAATCTCCAAGCTCAAAAACATCCGCGTGAAGATGGACAGGCTCGGCAAGATTGAGAGCGAGATCGACATCCTCTTCAGCAATGGCTTCTGGTATGTAGCCATCCCTGCTTACGTCGAGCCGGACCCGTACGAGTATCGTGGCACGTGCATCGCGCTGGACCCTGGAACGAAGGCGTTCATGACTGGCGTCGACCTTGAAGGCAACGTGCTAGAGTTTGGTCGCGACAACAAGACTCGTCTGATCTCGATACGCGACCGTCGAGACGCATCTCAACGCGCAATGTCCAAGTTCAAGAACAAGAAGAAAGAGCAGAAGGGCACGAGCAAGCGGTGGCAGTATCGGGCGTACGTGAGAGCAAAGCGTACGTTCATCAGCTGCACGTCGAAGCTCAAGAACTGCGTCAAGGAGCTGCACTACAAGACGTGCGCGTACCTTACCAAGCACCACGACGTGATCCTGCTGCCGATCTTCCAAACGAAGGAGATGGTGAAAAAAAGCAACGCGCGCAACCACGGGTTCAACAAGAGCATGTTGAGCCTGAACCACTTCAAGTTCCAGCAGCTGCTCCAAGCTAAATGCGCGACGAAGGGCAAGTCGGTCGTGGTGTGCTCCGAGATGTACACGAGTCGTACGTGCGGGCAGTGCTACCGTCTGCACGTGAAGCTCGGCAGTAACGACGTGTTCACGTGTCCGCACTGCTCGTACAGCGCCGGTCGGGACGTGAACGCGGCGATGAACATCCTGCGCTACGTGAGCGCGGGATCGTTGCAAGTCTACGGATAAGACTCGGCGTTTACCGGACTACAGCGGGCGTCTTCGTGACGCGTGCGTCAGTGCTTGTACTCGTACAGGTGCTGTCGTGAAACAGCCTGCGCTAGCTTAGGGTAGTGGAGGTTTACTGTAGTAGCTCCTGTGAACCGACGCCTGGAGTGTGAATGTCCGCAAGCAATCAAGGACCACCTCACCGTGTCTTACACTATCCATGCAAGAGAGAAAACTGTTCTCGATTGACCTGAATAACACTGAGCCGAGGCCTAACACCAATCCAATCAACGGCGTCGCCATCTAACCTGTTTGTCTGTGATCGTGTTGTCTAGCTGGCCCAGACAGCGCGGACAGCGATAAACATCACAAGCGCAAAGATGAAGACGAACACGTCGTCCAGCGACTTGCGGCCTTTCACGAGGAACTCTGCAACAATTAACACACCCAACCATCAGTTTTCTCCTCGATCTTCACCATCAATAGACGCACCTTTCAGCACGGGTCGACTTGACAGCACCAGGTTCGCTAAAAACCCGAGATCAGCTTCCTGCGGGTTCTTCACCTCGGGCAGGTCCAACGCCTTGTGCAGCGCTTTCGCTCCCGTGGCCACGAGCAGCCTCAATAGCAACACCCAGAGCACAATGGGCGGGTGGGCCACCAGCGACGTGAAGAAGAAGCCCAGGTCCGCCACATCAGGCAGCCAGCCCGAGGCTTCGCTCGTCCCCATGGCCTTCATCTTGAGCTGCTGCGTCAATAGCATCTCCAGCCTGTCTTTCACCTCTGGCTGCACCTGCTCCCTCTCCACCTGCTGCCTGATAGCCTCCAGAGACACACCCTGTGCGACGAGGTCCTGGTACGACACGAAGAGAGCGTCGTCCGCCGATAAACTGGCCGAAATGGGGCGCAGATCAACGCCCAGCGCCGCGTACACGGCCGCCAGAACCAGTAGAAGAAGTACAAGCTTCTCCTCCAGCTTCAGCAGCTTCAGCGCCGTTGAATGGCGACTATACGTAGGCCCGGAGGCGGCAACTGCAGCGTCTGGAGCCTTAATTGGCTGCTCTGAAGTCTCCTGATCCTGTTCCTGCTCCCCCTGTGGCTCCTGGCCCAGCATCTGTTGCACCATCTTCTCTTTCTTGCGACGGCGAGTGGCCGCATCTCGACGGCGCTGCGCTGGGTCCACGCGGGGCGGGATCTTGAGCTCAGTAGGGGCATCGGACGGCGTGGACTCCTCCGCTAGCAGCTCATTCACGCCGTCATCCAGCTTCTGCTCGACCGCGGGGATCTTGAGCGATTGCAGCTGGCCCTTGAGAAGCTTCAGGCGGTCATCGCTGCTCTGGAGAACGCGCGCGCGACGCGCAGCGCGCTTCTCCGCGGCGGTCAGTGCGCGCTTGGGCTGCTCGACTTCGGCCATGACTAGGAAAATGTATGGCGTGGTTGTGAAATTTGACGACTGGAGTACAGTTGGCGACGGATTATAAGGTGAATTGCGACGGAATAACGTTAAAAGCCACAACTTCAAGCTGCAGTACAGTACATATTGTCAGTCAATCGGTGCAAAAACACTTGGCGAGCGTCAAACTTGACTACGTACCCCGAGCACACTGCAAGAACCAGCAGTGCTCAGAGCTCCACGAAGACGCCGTCCAAAGACTTGATCAGCGGCTCAAGTACAAGTCCTTCTAGGACGCCTTTAATAAGGTTTAGTCCCGTGATAGGACTTAGAAGTAGGGAAGACCAGCGAGACTAACTCTCCAAACAGCCTACTTGCCCATTCACAGACTCGTTTCCAATGTGTAAAAATACCACACACACAAAATACGCATGCGCATCAAGTGTGATCAGGACACAGCACTCCATTCAACCTAAAAGGAACGGCAGCCATGGCAAAGGCAGGCTCGTTCTCCATGCTCGCTGAGACGGTGGTATGTGGATTCTGCTTTCACGAACAACTTGAGCTGCATACTTTTCCTCATTTGTACGGCTTTTGTCAATAATTAGGAGGAGTTCATCCAACTCGAATGTGCTCGACGACGAAACCAAGCGAGTCTGAGACGCCGGTCATCGCTTCCTTCCCAATTTCATGTGTCTGGTCACAAGTCTCGCCTGAGAGAGAAGCTTGCCCAGGCCCGACGCCACACATTTTTGCTGCGAGCCGATAACAAGGCAGCACTGGTAGGTATCATCGACAGCGTGCGAGAGCTTGCGACCAACGGTGACGAAGCGAGTGGCAACAGCAAGTCTTCCCAGCTCAACTACGGGCTAAGCCCACTGGAGCGCGGTCGCTTTATGGCCTGGGCCGCTGACGTCGAGAAATTGCTATTTGAGTTTGAGCCGAGCGAGAATCACGCGAATGACCCACTTCTGCAAATTCTAGAGCACCTCCAGTTCCTCCAGGACGGCCATGCCTGTCTCGCTGAAGTTGCGATGGACGCACGCGCTCTTCTGGAACGTTGGGACCACTCGGGCGTTTTTGACTCGGAATCTTCCAGCGAAGATGAAGAAGATGGAGACGAAAACGATGTTCACCACGGAGATCATCATGGATTTCTTGGTTCCGGCACGGTCAAAGACGGCACCCGGCATCTCGAGCAGTCGTATGCCTATCAAAACATTCGCCAGCGTGCTGCTGCGAGCATCATCAAGCGTAACGTGCTCACCTGGGTGCGTTCAAAAGCTTCGTTTTGCGAGCGTGTAGCGGAAATCGAGGTCTTTGGACGCACAACCGAAGCTCTACTGAAGGAGCTGAGTCTGACATCTGCCGCTCTCGCTGGGGCGAGCACCAATGGAAGCACGGATATCTTCGCGCTAGCAACTGGCCGCTGCGATCCAAAGGCGAGATACAGCGGCAGTATCGCGTTCAAAGACTTGCTGCAGTTCTCCAAGCACATGGCGCTCTTTCCAGTAGACCAGGCTCTGCGAACCGTTGAAGACGTAACTCGGCGTCGATATCTCTATGACTCGCGTTGTGCGATGAAGATCCAATTTGTTTGGCGTCGAGTGCGCGAGACTGTGCGAGCTCGTCGCCTACGATGCGCCATGGAAGAATTACGCTTGCAACGGGAACAAGAAGTCCAAGCAAAGCGTGAAGCTGCTAAAGAGGCAAAGAAGCGGAAAGCTTCGGAGTCTGTAAAGCGCAAGGCCCCCAAATCCCAGCTCAAGCGGACAAGCACGATTCGGTCGCCATCCCTGACTGTTCCATTGACTCCTTCTCCTGTCACACAACTCCCTACGCCAGTGCTTGTGGGCTCGAAGGAATCGCCAAACGAGGAATCGCCACCGCAAACTCGGGAATCAGGAGCAAAGAGGAAACAGTCTTCGCCGCCAATTGATGTATCGAGTCCTCGAGCAAGTACGAGACCCAGCATTTCTTCTCCACATGACGACAGATCCAAGCCATCGACGTCAACTCCACGAAGTAGACAGCGGCCATCTAGAGGTGCGGGTGCAAACAATAATGACAGTGACGACGATACGACGGACGTGGAAGCAGCATGGAAGTCGTTTATGGACACGGTAGCAGCCGACGTAGCGGTACAAGGGGTCCCCTCCAGCCCCAATGGAGATGAAGTCGGTGAAGCACCTGAAGAGGAATCAATGGGTGCCCCGATACCTCCAGTCACATTGCCGCCGATGGAAGACAATTGGGAGGCGTGGTCTGATGACGAGACTGACACCGGCAATAACGAGAATCAGGACGCGGAAGCAAATGTTGGTCGCCCGCTGTCATCCACTAGGCCACGATCTCCGTCTGCTGTCCCAACCCCTCGAGTGAAGGTTGTGGTGTCCGTCAATAGGGGCAGTTTGCCCGACCCTCTTGCCCTACCTCGCAGAGATTCCACCACGCCAAGAGAGAATCCAACTCGTCCACCGACAATTCCGAGTACATCAGTGATCAGACCGCCGTCGTCGCTCCCGTTCGATGCCACGTTACAAAACCACTCGGGTCCCTACACCGGTGCTGGCCAGTTGAGCTTAATGGCCCCCTTCATTGATGCTGATAGAACCAAGAGAGCCCAGCCGGCTGTTGTTCCCGAGCGCAAGCATTTGTATGAACTAGACTTCACCAGTGCGAAGAGGGGCGATGCCGCCATCGCGCGCATTGCCAACGTTCTCCCAAGCCCCGCTGGGCCTGAAGTGCAGCCAACACCACGGCCGAAAACTCCAGAAAAACAAAAACTTGGCGGCGCTCTGGGATCTGCAATCGATACTCCCCGAGTAAGTTCAAGGCGTACAACGGTCGCAAGACTTCGAAGCATTACTGGAGAGCAGGAACAAACGGAGAGGATACGAAACGTGCTCGACGCTGAGAATCGTGATGCCGCTTCACAGGCTAGAGGAGACGTCTCCCGTCGGACAACACCTCGCGAAGATAACAACTCCAGTCTCCAGGCCACCAACAAGCCCGGCTTCTTCATATACGGAGCTCAGGGTAAGTTAAACTCACCGTTTTGCTTTGGCTGATCTCCACTCTTGCCAATACTTGATGCTTCCTCTTGGATCTTGAGCAGGTGCGAACGTTCACCGAGAGGTGGTGCTACGCAAAGGTACGATGGTCTATTCACCACTGTATGGCCTTCCTGACGAAAACCCACCAAACTCCACTGAGCCTGGAGCCAACGAGGTGAAGTCCTGGCATCGCTCGACCATCGCAGCAATTCCACAAGCGCTTGCATCACCCCGTCCTCCTGCAGATCGCTTCCGCCCACGCCACCAACGGCGTTTGAATGGGCTACAGCGCCAGACCATCAGCGGAACAGCGAACGAACTCCAGGTAGTCGAGTCATCAACCACCAAGCCAACCAAGAAAGGAGACAAGCGCAGCGAGCTTCCATTGCTGCTGCTTCGATCGAGGGCAGCCACTCGTCGCCGGGAGCTCGAGCGCTCGGACAAATTCGTGGATGTGGGCGACGCGGACCTTCCAGACATCCCAGCTCCAGACACCAACAAGCAGATGTGGAAACGCGGCGGAGAGCTTCCGGAGTTGGCGCTTGCTCTGATCCGCGATCGCGTGGGGTATAAGCGCCGGTCATCTCGCCACAAACGCCTGTCCATCATCGTCGGCCGCGCCCCTCCTTCAGATCTGCAGGTAGACCAGCCCGAGACGATTTTGCCAGTGGAGGAGGAGCATAGCGACGAACAAGAGCTAGGCTTGTCCAGTGACGGCAATGACAGCCCCGACGAGATTCAGGATGACGATAGCCCGGAGACCCGAGACTCAAGCCTAAAGCAGGAAGACGACAGCGCCGTCAATCGCCTTGAGCGCGCGGACAGCGGTCTTCGCAAGGAGAGCAAGGAGCTAACCGAAGAGTTCCGACGGCTGCACCTGGCCAGTCGTGAGCGCGAGCTCTCAAGGCGTCGTTCGTTGCTCGCACAGCTACAGGGCGAGGAAGACGCCGTGAAGGGGAGACGACAGTCCAAGGAAGACGTCAAGGCCCAGAGGAGGAGGCGAGAGAGTGCCTTGGAGGGGGAAAGAGAGGGTGCGGACGACTCTGACGTGGAAGGGGGAGCCTTGGACTTCGAGGGGAAAGACGAGGGCTTGAGCTCCAGAGGGAGACGGCGGCTGCGGGTCAAGACGCGGGACGCCCTGTACGAGGAGGTGAGCGACGAGGACGTGGACGTGGACGCAGAGAACGAGGAGGGAGATGTACAACACTACACTGGTATGACGGAGCGGGAGCGCAACGAGGCCTTCCAGAAACTGTTAACGCAGTATCTGGGATTGCTCCAGCCGCCTCTACCATGGTCAAAGCTGCAGGCCTAGCGAGGATGATCGATCTCCCAGTCGCTGGAGACGTCGAATTCAGTGACGAAGCCGAGTACATTATGCTGTTCCGTGGTTTTCCACCCCCTCAAATAACAACCCAATCATTCAAACAGCAACCATGGATGCCGAAATGCTGGCGCTCACGCTGGACGTGGAGGACGCGGCGGAGCGGCGCACGGCGTTGGAGCCCAACGGGCCACTGTCCATGCCGTTGACGCTACCCTCGTCACCCAAGCTGCTGCCGCTGGCGTCTCCGTCCTCCTCCTCGGCCACACAGCGCCAGCTCAACGTCCAGTACTTCCAGGCCGAGAGTGGCGATTTCAGCGCCGAGATGCAGAAGGAGTATCGACGCATAACGGATGCAATTAACCTCAACGTACCGCCTTCCAGCGCCGCAACTATCGCAAATACCAGCGCTACCGCCAGGAAAAGTACCGGTAAGAAGCGTAAGCAAGGCACCAACGTGAGCATCGACCTTCAAACCAAGATCCGGATCATTGAGATGGCCGAGCAATACCAGTACGACCCAAAGAGCTCAGGTCGCAACAAACAGGACGGTGGGGGTAGAAGCCATGTGGCTGGCAAGGAGGTGGTGAACGGGATCCGGCTGGCCGAGCAGTTCGGGCTCAATAAAAGCACCGTGAGCCGCATCCTGAAGCGCAAGGAGGAGTTCAAGAAGGCCTACTACAAGGACAACATCTCGGGCTGCTCCAAGCACATCAACAAGAAGTCCAAGTTCGACAAGCTCAACCGCCTCGTGGAGAACTGGTTCGACATGAACCGGGACAAGAACGGCTCGATCACGGACACGGTCATCCGCGACGTGGGCAAACGCTACGCCGAGGAGCTCGGCATTGACGACTTTCGCGGATCCAACGGATGGGTGCGCAGCCTGCGTAACCGCAAGGAACACGCGCCGCGCCACGTCGTGTCCGTGGAGGAGCACCAGCGGAAGAAGGACAACGAGGCCGTTGAGCGCATGCGGAAAGTTCTTCCCAACGGTGTCAAAGACATGGCTGGGTTCTTTAAGGACCTGTCCACGTATCTGGAGAAAGACGGCGGCGGCATGGGCGGCTTTGAGGACGGCAGCAGTAGCAGCAGCAACGGCAGCGCTCGAGACGCTGCCGCAGTGCTGGCTGGAGCGTCATATACGGACATGGATGGCGATATCTCATGCGAGGACGACGGTTCTCTTGCGGAGGAGTTCCTCAAGAAGAAGATGATCGAGTCCCTACGCGTATGGTCACAGGAGCTGATGACGTCCGAGCTGACGAAGCTGAAAAAGCGCATGAAGCCGCGCCAGGCGGCGGTGCTCTAGCTTCCACTATATTCTACTCACTTTCTTTGCTGGTCCGTGGCGACCAGCTTCACGATCCCATAGGCGCCTCTAAATTTACAGCCTGCCCAGCCCACCACTTTCCCCACAACTCTTCCTGTTGATGGCTGCTCCGAGGCGAATTCTCCCACGGAAAGAGCCGACGCTGGACCGCGCCACCAACGTCGGGATTAGCTTACCCAGCTTCAATTTCGTGGAGGCTCGTCCTCCGCGTCGTCGACGAGATGAGTCCCGGTCCTCTGCGACGCGCGAGTTTCCCGTTCACAAGGGCCTCGACCTTGATGAAGTGCTTTATGGCTCTGTTTCTCGACGCGCAGAGCAGTTCGAGGACCCGTCGATGACGCTGGAGACCAAGATGGCTCGTACGTGGCAGGCGCTGCTCCGCCATTCCGAGAGAGGGCGCTTTGGGAACCCGGGAGCTGGTAGCGTGAATCCTGTGTGCACTGCGCTTTGTCTCGAGGCTACGGATCAGATCCTGGCGGCGTGTGGAGCGTCGGAACTGCTTCGAGCGGTACTCGTAGGCGGCCTGGCAAACTCCGTGTACACCAAGTACGACCCAGACCAGGGGTTCGAGAAACAGCAGCAGTATGCGGACATCGTAGGGCGTCAGAGCAAGCAGCTCGCTGCTCAAGAGGAAGAGCTCGTCAAGCTCGTCAAGCTGCGCGAGCTCGCGGAGCAGCACGTGTTCGACCAGCTAAGTGCGGCCGGAGTCGGCCAACTGCTTCAGCAAATGGATCTTTCACGTCGAGTGAGCGCCGTGACCGAGATGCTCGCGCCTGTACTGGACGATGAGCTGCTCCTGATTCTTTGGAACGCTACCGCGACGACCCAAGCATCGGCCAAGCAGCTTCTACGAGCGCAGGCGCCAGACAGTAACGCTACCGAACTGACGCAGGAGTCAATGACTTGGGATGAGACGAGGAAACGAGGCGCGGCCCTCGCGAGTCTCGTTCTCCAAGAGCGCGTGCGTCTCGTGATTCTCGTCTGGCAAAAACTAAGCGCCGAGGAGAAGCGTCTAGCGTACAAGGCGCTCGATCCCTCCGTCGCAGCGACGCAAGCGGCTGCCACGCTCAAAAGCGTGCTACATGCGCTGGAAGAGACGTACGTCTCGGAGCTGATTCATCACCAACGCCAACTCTCACGGCGGAATCTCAACTTGGCTTCTCAACTTGGGATCATCAGCGAGTCTGGGCCGGCCAAAGCAGCAGGAAGGCTTGCCTCATTGACACCCACGGCACCTCGAGCGCTGGGAAAGCTGCGTATGTCCAGAGGCCGCTCTCGCACTTTACTGCTCAGTGGCGAAGCTTCGGACTCGCTGGATGCCAAGGCGTCGATCCCGCAGATCTTGCTGGGCGCGCTGGTCTCGTCAAGTCCAGGCTACGGTCGGCTCAGTCAGATCCAGTTGTACCCGAACCAAGGCCGCTCGAGGCCTGTGAGCTCCGGTATTTTGCCAGAGCAGTTGCTGGCCTCACACACGGACGTCCTCCGTACGTGCGAAGATGTGTTTGACCTTCTCTGTGACGTGGAACAGCAGCAGATCGATGATCTGGAGCGCCATAACGGCGAGCACGGGGTTCGTCCGGAAGAGATTGAGGAAGGGATCGTGATGCAAGCTCGGGYCAAGCTTCGAGACTTGCTGTGTACGTACGTTGAGCCGTCCGAGCCCATCCAGGAGCGCTTTCACCGATGCGAGGAYGCGCGTGAGAAGCGCCTGGAGCKTGAACGARCCCGGTCGGACGACGATCGRAAGCTGACGRAGCTGATGCACGCCATCATCTCYGGACAGCGACGCAACCCGGAGCTCCTTGTGAACGCGGTGAACCGCAGTCCGGAGACGCTTTTGAGCGCGATCGCTCGGAATCCGGGCATGCTGCTCTTTGCCATCACAAAGTTCCCCGAACATGCCAAGCGCTTCCTGTCCCTGGACCCCAAAGCTTGCGATCACCTGGACTCGTTGGTACAGAAGCACAAGGGCGTGCAGCTGCTGTGGAAGCCCATGGGTGGGGGGGACACTGGAGCTCACGAGACTTTCTTACCACGCCACAGACTGAGGAAACTCTCCATTGCGGCCGACGAGTTGGCGCTAGTGTTACCGAATGGCGAGGCCTTAGAACCAGGAGCGCTGCTGCTACTGGAGTGGTTCACATCGCATCTGAACGACCTGACTGACCTGCTGCTCGAACACCCACAGCCTCTGCAACTGCTCTTCACCAAGATGCACCAGCGAGGCGACGTGTCGGCCTTCTACCAGCTCATGCTGCTACTCCAGCAGACTCCGGGCGTCCAGAACTTCATCTCGAGAGCGTCCGTTGCTACGCTGGAGCGACTCGCGCTTGAAGATCAAGTCGCGGTCTTGGCTGTTTTGCGCGAGATCTTCCAGCATCACGGCGAGGCCGTGAACGACAAGACGCCGCAGTCTGAGCGCGCCAACCACGATCTGCTGCATGAACTGCAAGCTTCTCCGCATCTCTTGGCGTGTCTGAGTGCGATGGACCCGACTGTGCTGCAAGAAGTTTTCTTGGGGAACATTGACGTCTGGGGGCCGTTCTTCGTCGACATGGTGGCCTCGAACGACGTGCTTTTACGCCAGAGTATCGTGCAGCGGGTACGCAAAGCAGTTCGTTAGTGTAGCCTGGGTGGGTCTATCTGACTAAACGTTTTGTATCTGCTTGTTTGTCCTTAGACGAACCACGCCGAAGGTGGCGATACGCTGCTGCGATTGCTAGGAGCGGTGACTGATGGCACGACTGCGGCGCTAGACCTCGCGGCATTGGACCGAGCCCTCTGTGCGTCGGATGTTGAGCAGACCAAGCAACGGGAGGCCAGTGTGCGCAGGAAAGAGCATCAGTGCATGTACCTCCGCGGTCTGTCGACTGTCTTCCGAGCGGTGGTGTCGCCCCAGATCGCTATCATCGGGTACAATCCTCGGCGCTTCTTGATGTGCCCCGCAGTCTGTGCAGCTAGCAGCACGGTGAGCTCGACTGTAGCTGCCCATTCCACACAGGACCGAGTCAGCAAGGACGTGAAACCAGGACGCCCTCGCCAAAAGAAACCTGCTCCGTCAGTCGGCAGAAAGCGTCAGCCACCGAGTGGCGAGGCCGGTGGGTACCAAGCTACGGCCAGCTCGACGATGGATGCCAGTACCAGTGAGAGGATTCTGCTGGCTAGAGGAGGTGAAGTGCCTCCGATGTGGCACATGTACGTTCGTGCTCACGCTACTTTCCAACTTGAAGAAGACCCCGACGGCACGAGAGACTCGCTGCCTGCTTTGTCCAAGGTGCACCTGAAGGCGCTGATCCTTGACATCTGGCTCGAGTTCCTCAAGGTCGACCACCTGCAACTGGAGACGACCAGCCTCTGGTCCGTTGCACCGTTTGTATGCGACTATCTGGTCGCCCGCTACGACGCACCAGCGGCAGTCGGTGCTCGTCTTGAGAATCTGCTGAATGGCTTACTCGCCTATCAAGACGATTCTCGTGTGGCCTTCTTCTCTTCAGCCTGTGGCCTTGGGGTGGTAAAGACGTCGGACGCGTATGAACCGGGTCCGCCAAGCTACGACGTGTTCCTGTACTACCTGCACGCGCTGGCCCAGTTGTTTTACGGCCAAATGAAGATCTTCCAGGCGGGAAAGCGCTTGGACGAAACACCGAGCGGGAGTTGCCCCATCGACGTCCAGCATGCCGTGACCGTCACCACCTTGCTGTTCACCTTTGCGCTTACCGAGACAACGCTGCGTGCTTTGAGGGCCGAAGTTGAATCGTTGCCGCGGGTCAAAGCTGCAGGCCTAGCGAGGATGCTCGATCTCCCAGTCGTGGAATCTGCTGGAGACGTCGAATTCAGTGACGAAGCCGAGGGCTCTCGCTTCGTCGAGCTCGATGATGTCATGGACATCTTCTTGAGGCAGTGGAACGCCAAAACCCACCAGACTGACGAGGTGAGAGCAGGGAGCTCCCTACGTTTGCGCTCTCGTTTCTTTACTAACCTTTGCTTGGCTTGATATTCGACAGCGGTATCGTCAGGCATTCATGGCGAACGACTTGGGCGGCGATCGCATTGGAATGGACGAGTTCATCAAGATTGTGACGGGCGTCACGGCTGGCCGCATCTCGACGCGGGAGTGCCGCCTCGTTTTCGCCGATGCCGGCCAGGAGTTTATGAATCTGGACATGTTCATGCGCGTGACGCGAGCGTACCAGCTCCGTGCCTTTGACACGCACTTACCCGAAGTGAACCTGGACGAGCGTGACATTCAGGACCTGCGCATGTCGGTGGGAAGAGCCAACATTGCGTCTACCCAACGAGAGGTGGAAGATCTCGCCCGATATTGGCGTAGTGTGCGGTCAGATGTGGTGCATCAACTGGAGGCTGCACATCAGAAGGTGGCGACCAAGTCGCTCCTCAAGAAACAGAGTGCGCTGATCGAGAAGCTGGTGGCCAGTACTCCGCCGCTGCATCAGCAGCTCCAGGTGAAGCAACCGTTCGCCAAGCGACAGGCTACAAGCGCCGCTCAAACGGCCGCGCTGCAGGAGAAGCTGGATCGCGTGTGGCACGAGGTGCGAACGTGCGTCAAGATGCTCCATCGGGCCAAGCTCACACAGCATTACCTCAGTGGCCTCTTCATCCGCTCCAACATGCTGCGCTGGATCCGGCAAGCTCGCAGACGCGCCCACGAAGAGGAAGAGCGGCATCAATCCTGTCAATCAACTCCTCTGCTTCCCCAAAGCTCGGGGATCTCCACGGTTGGCTCTCAAAGCATGTCCTCGCAACCTTAAACAATGTAGCCATATCCACTCCTTAAGTACGCTTTTTCGGTAGTCGACTGTATCTTCTCGGTGTTCGAATCTGTCCCTTCGCGGGCACAAGACAGTCAAGATGCAGGACCTAGTTCAAAGGCAACAGCAGGTCAAGAAGCCTGAGCGAGTCGGAGGCATTCAGAGTGGCGAGCTGTTCGTTCGTCTCAATGGTGCAGAGCTCAGTGAGCCTCACGGGACGCTCCATGGGGCACACCCGTTCTTGCAGAAGCTACTGCACCTTCAAGACGACGATACTTTGGCTGTGGAGCGTCATGTGCAGCCTAGTGAGGCTAAACCAGCGTTTAGTCGCAAGATGCGGCGGCAAATCCGACAGCAGAGACAGGCAGGGAAGAAGCGGTGGGATGCAATACAGCGATTGATGAAGGTGTGTGGCAACAGGAGTTTGTGTGCGATGTTGAACCCTGTCTCGCCGGATGCTCCCCCTGCTGCGCGTGCGCTGGAGAGATACTTGCAGCAGTTTCAGAGGCTCGAACAAGCCTACAAGCAGCACGTGACGAGCGATATTCTGCAACTCTCCGCGCTGCTCGAGGCAGAAAGTCGGTATATCACGGCGTGGAGCAAGCGCGAGGAAGCCAAGTGCACAGACCAACGCGCACTCACTAAGCTGCTGTACCAGTTTAAGTATGTAGTCTGCTTTGTCCATCCAGACGAAGCTGTGTCGGCTAACAATGACCTCTTCTTGACAGTTCGTTTGCGTTACAGCTCGAGAGTGAGACTTCGGGGCAAGTTCGGATGTGGCGATTGCCACCTTCAGACGCTCAGCGCGTGCGCTGCATCAAGGCAGCAACAGCGAATATCAAGAAGCGATTCTTGTCGTCGCCGCGCTCGCTCGAGGTCCTTGAAGTCTACAAGATCGAGAATCGCGTGCTGCTTCACACCTTCCAGAGATTCACCAGCTCCGTGGTTAAAACATCGTCTGACATCAAGATCAAGGGGTTGTTCTGC
This sequence comes from Phytophthora pinifolia, assembly GCA_000500225.2. NCBI lineage: Eukaryota > Oomycota > Peronosporomycetes > Peronosporales > Peronosporaceae > Phytophthora > Phytophthora pinifolia. The sequence continues at coordinate 16,961 of AWVW02040155.1, forward strand.
AGCGTACCAGCAGAAAGCGTGGAGCGTTGTATTGTGTACGGGATGCACGCCGCGCCAAGCGGTGAGCCTCGCTTTCTTGACTCAGACGGAGCTGAGATGAAGGTTTTCAATCGCCCAGTGTACGTGCACCATTCATCCCGTTATTCGAAATCACTTCCTCACATTTCTTGTGACCTGCACTTGGAACAGCTTGCTGCAGGGCCGGGAAGATGCCCCAGGGACTAATATGGCGTTCCGAGCGCGCTCAAAGGTGAGCGACGGGGTGTCTTTGAAGTTCCCACGGCGCTTCAGCCGGTACAGCACACTCGAAGAGATGCGAGCGTCGATTGCAACCCCCAAAGCAAGTGCAGAGCCACCAGTGCAATACCTGGGGCTATGCCGAGTTGCCTTGGCGAAGACAATGCGAGTCAAGGAAAGCCCAGACGCAACTTTTCCAGACGACCCGAGCATCGGTGCACTCCATTTTACCAACGAGGTACGCTCATACGTTATTGCCTTCATGTCAGGGCTTGAAGCTAACATAATGAACAAACAGGAAGAATACTTAGTGCGATACCCTGACGCTGTGGTGCCCGAGTTCCTGATCCAATTCCGTGTCAAAGCCTCTGATGAGCCGCTGTCCGTTGATTTCATAAAGAAGAGTATCATTCCGGTATCGCTAACCTCCTCATTGCCGAGTCTCGCATCCAGCTGCTTCCAGGACTTCATCTACAGCGCAGCATTCGACAGCCCCTTGTCAAGTATCTCTGCGTTTCCGCTAGCGCTGCCTCCTTCTGACCTGCAGCGGAGCTTCTTCGCACCAAACGCACCTCAAGAAAACTCGAGTCCGCCGTCCTCTGGGTCTGAACAGCAAGACGAGATGGTTACAGCGAAAAAGCACGAGGAAGAGCGGCAGATATCGCCGGAGACCGTGCTAGCGAACTGCGCGAGACAGAAGACGCAACTTCGGGAAGATGTGCAGCGTATCGAGAGGCTGTTTTGGGCACGAGCTCGTGAACTTTGGGAAGAGGAAGGAATACGCAGTGGAGTCAAGATCAAGCGCAATAACCGGAACGGCGAAGACGTTCAGGCTAGAACCCAGCAGCTCCGTGGCGAGTTAAACAATCCGAATCAGAGACAAAAAGCTAGCACGAGTGAATCAGGAACCGCCGGCAAAGGTTCAACCTCATCACCTCAAACATGCCACCGACGTCGATAAAGATAATATACTTCGTTTAAAGGAAATACATTATCCCAGGTCTGTGAATGTGCTCATTTACTCGACAAACTCGACGATGTATTGCTGCAAGGCAGCTTGACCTGAGTTCTGGAACGCGTGACGTGGCGTTCATGCTCATTCACTTCAACGCACCGAAACTCCCTCGGTCCAGACGGCTGCAACGTAGCATCCAGTCCTCAGGTCTCGCAGGCCGTACGGTTGAAGAACACGTACGGATGCAGGTACTCGTGCAGCTCACAGATCGCGTTCGAGATCACATGGAAGTCCCATAGGTTCACGTGCTGGTTGGAGAGCAGCAGACGCGATCCGGGAATGTTACTTTCAGGTCGGACCGGTGTTCCCGGCTGCCTGAAGACCGTGAGCGCCACGAAGCCACCACGCTGGTGCTGGATGGCACGTAACTAACACTCATGTACGTCGCCATCGTCAACCCAGAGGCGCAAGCTGGCAGCTGCTGCATCGACTTGGTGTGCCGTTATTACGACCAGCAGGACGGCTCCTGCTGCACCCAGCCCTGACCAGCTCGCTGGTCCTCGGCCAGCAGATCCGAGACTTGGTGGCTAGCGCCAAAGGTTGGAGATCCGAGCAGCCACATGGCAAAGCATGACGCCACAAAGATCTCCGGCAGCCCCGGCAGGGTAGGCTCGAAGTTCTTCACGAAAGAGTTCGACATTTTTGATGGGGATCTACGGAGGCTGGTGATTGGTTGACATATATTTATCTGAACGCTATCCTAATTATGGATCCACTTTTCCTGATTGTTTTTCGTGCAAAAGCTGGAAGTGATACTTTGGCATCTGCATGGCTGCTGCCTTTCCACTTGGCATACGCGAGGGGTGTGCAGGGGTACGCATGCGTTCCCTCTTTTTTGTACATGTATCAGAAGCAAGTGGTGGTGTAGTGGCGACCGTTGCGGCAGTGGAAGCTGCGAGTGATGGTGTCAAGTGAGGCAAGGGGCAGAAGCTGGTGCAAGGTGTCAAGCGCGGCGACACTGAGTATGAAGCAGCCATGATAATCGTCATGAAAGCGTATAATCTTCAAGGGCTCCCATCTGAGTCGGGGCTTTCGAAACGACGGTGGATCGACGTCATGTCCGTTTCTCTGATGGGGATCGACTTTCCCGTTTGAAGCCACTGGGGTGCTGAGCCCCATGGCGATTGCTTAGTCCTCGTGCACTAAGTCGTCGCGTGACTGTCAAAATCCCTCGAGTCTCGTAGTTGTTACTAGCTGCCCACTTGAGCAGCTGGGGGAATGGATCTTGATCGGCGGAGTTGCGTGGCGGGTCTTTGCCTTGTGTGGCCACAGCTGGCCGTTATGTAAGGCGAGTTTGTGGACTCAAAGGATCCCTTCGACGCAGCGTGGAAACGAGAAGATCCCGGCCACCACGTGGCGGAGGTGAATACTTGGCGCGACTCGCTGTGCCAATGGATTGACAGACACTTGGCTGGAGCGCACGCACAGCGCCCTATCCGTAGCATTTGACCGCAATTCATGCACGATGTCAAGTATATCATGATGATTCCCTTCAACTACAGTTATGAGTCAGGCGGCTCCGCGATTTGCACTAAGGCAACGGGATGCGCCCCCAGTCGCCCCGTCCTCGAGCTCTGCTCTATCCGAGCGTCTGGTACGCAGTGGGGGGATCGGGCTACTGTCACCAGTGACCACGTATTATTAGCTGGGGCCGGGACAACTTCAAACGACAACCTCTATGCTCCTCAGCCGATTAACTGTCCGTTGCGGTATTTCACTGCCTATTGCGCTTGGCCATGTGTGTATAGAGTTTTGCCAGCTGCTGCTGTCTGCGTCCTCGAGGAGGATCGAGGACGAGCGCCTGTAATAGCTCGGAGTGGAGCGTCTCTCCACCAAAATGCTGTTGATTTGTGGAGAGCTGAAAGCGCTGCATTTTATGGCGACGCGAGCTCGCAGCCCCAACACCTTAACGCGTATATTGCCAGCGAGGGCTGCCTGCATCTGCACTGCATCCGCACTTTCGCGACTCCTATCTTTGGCGGAACGTGGGCTTATTTCCAGGAACCTCATCGAGATTCACGCGATCTCCAACTTGAAAAAGCGATCAAGCGTGTAGTTCACCGGTAAAATGGAGGCGATCCTCTGCTTTTCCAAACAGAGTTCCCGTGATATTTTTGTTGTCACCGTTAATGTCGCTTTGGTATTAATATACACGACGACAATAGCTCGTTCCCCATCGAGAGTCTCGCGCAGCGGCCCTGCCAGTCTCTGCCAGCGCCAGGTGCTCACCCCTCGCTGCAATTGCGTGCGGCAATCATGCGAACAGCTGCAACGTCAGTTTGCAATTCTCCCCGCCGACCATCTGCCTGCGGGCGACAGCAGCAGCAGACTCACCCACCTCCACTCCACAGCTCTGTCCCCACCGAGTCCTGTACCTTCACGTCGCCCCTCTCAACAGAGCTCAGTTCCGCTTCCTCTCCCCTCGACTCACTTCCGAAAATGATGGCAACCCCCAACAACTCGAACAACTCCGCCGCCTCGGCCCAGTACTGTCAGCTTCCGCGAAGCATGAGCGGCTCAAAGCGCGAGGCTGAGCCCGTGTCAACCAACAACAACGGTGAGCCCCCGGCCAAGCGCCAGTACTTCGGCAAGTGCCAGTACAAGACCGGCAAGTGCTTTAACGAGCGCACACTCAAGCGCAACGGAGACGCTCACTCACTGTGCGAGGAGCACCGCATCAAGCAGAACCTGATCCAACGCCGCAGCGACCGCAAGTACCAAACGGTACACGCCATTCGCCGCCGTGAACGTTCGCAGCGCCGTGCCGTGCTGAAGAAGCAGGTCTCCATGGCGGTGGCTCAGCAGCTCTTCTACGAGCACCAGCAGCAAAAGACGCTCGGAATCCCGCTTCCGCAGCACCATCCGCTGCACCTGCTCACGGCCAACGCCAACGGTGGCGCCACCCCGTCGGCTGAATTGGTCGGTCTTGCGGCACCCATCCAAGTGCCGATGCTGGACGGTCAGAATGGCATCGGCTCGCCTCTGGTTATGTCCTTCCAGCCACAGAGCGGGCGTGCTGAAGCAGTCAACGTGACACACAGCAAGATCAGAGCGGCCACGGTAGCCCCCTCGGACGTCAAGGATGAGTCAACCCCCACGGGCATCGACGACTTCACCCCGGACTCGTTCCTGAACATCCCCATGCAGCCCGGTGTCCGCAGTATGCCGGGTTTGAGGGACGACGAGATCGAGGAGAGCGGCAGCATGGGCGACAGCTTCGGCTACATGCCCATCGTGTCCTGCTCGAGCGACAAGGAGACGTGGAGCGACGACGACATTGAGTTCCTGCAGACCATCTTGCTGGCCTGAAGAACGCGCCTCATGTCTACCGAGTTGTTCAACTGTCGCTATACCAATTTATATAAGAGCGCCATAGGAAGACTCTTTACCACTTGTGTACGGATCTAATATACCACAAAAAACAAACCCAGTTTACCAGAATGTGAAGTTCTGTAGTTGGTGCGCCTCGTCAGGCCCCTTAAACAGGAGCCTCAAGTGCCTCCACGCGCTCCTTTTCCCGGTTCATCGTTTTCAGCTGTTCTAGTCGCCCAGCGTGTGTGCACAGACTATCGGCCTCCTGGGCCGGTATCTCCACCAAAAGAATGCTGGTAGAGTACAGAACGCAGTCGTACACGCCGCAAGCGGATTTTCCCCTTCGAGAAGCGGGTGTCCTAGAATCGCCAAGCACCCACCCACTGGGCTTGCGCTCAAGCTCCGGCCAACTCGAATGCTTCGCTGCTCGAATGGAGACGTACCACATGATGACCGCGTTGTGGCGACGGTGGATTTTGGCTCGGGCTCACATTGATACAGGGCGTGCTGATCGATCTCATCGAATTCGAATGAGCACTAACACTGCGGACATGTCCTTCCCAGCGTCGTCTTGACGCCAAGCGGCTTTAACACGAGATTTTCTTGTCGCTGCCGAGGCGCTTGTCTGCTTCGTCAGCACTCGCTCGTGTGCTCGTCGGCAGGCAATTATTCAAACATCCGGTTTGTCGACACCTCTGTCGGGTCTGGTGTGGGGCGCTGATCGCTTCCGGACGGCACGAAAACGATTCGGAGCGGCTCGTACCGGAGCAGTCAACGCAGTTTCAACGTCATGCAGCAGCGACCGCGGCTGCAAGTTGCAGCTTGCTACGAAGGTTTGGGGTGAAGAGCGAGTCACCAACAACGTAGGAACTGGCCATGGTCGAGCTCGAAAGAATCGATTGGATTAAGTATAGCCAAGGACATCTCGAAATCAATGGATTTGACAGTAATTTGACAAAATAACCGTACGTATTACATTTTGGAGGTAGATTCAGGCGTTCAACTTCAACTTGCATGCCAAATATACACTATTACAGGTGATCCTGCCTGCACCATCCTGCGCCCTCGCCCGCGCAAAGGTCACTTGCTCGGATGGTGCTCAGCGGCGTTGGAGGAACAAGTCTGCTTCGCAGCATGTTGCTCCTGCGTGTCGCGGGCGATGGAGTCGCTATCCGCAGCTGAGCTCTTCAACGGGGCATCGCGGCGCGGCCTTTCAGCTCGCAACCTGAGCTGAGCAAAGACAGACTTGCAACGCGTTGGGTCCCCACGTAAGCCAAGCAAAGGCCCGGGTGGATCTCTATTGCAGGACTCCCCAACTCAGGTCGCCTTGGTGAACCAGTATCAGGACGACGCTTCACACATCTGCGAGTTCCCGCAACAGGGTCAGTATGATAGCACACGCCAGGCACGAACATCTTACAGCCTTGCCGAAAGCCTCTGCATCTCGTATTACGTCGGCAAATGCTGGTTGGCATTGCTCTTGCAGCGTTTTTGCTTTTGGACACTGTTTTCTGGTCTCTGCTGTCGACGAATGCGTGGAAGCCTCAATCGCATCCTCGACGCTGCATTTGCGAACGTTAATGGCCATTCCAGCTGAAGCATGTTTCGGTGGCCCAACTAACTTCTGCGGAGCCCGCGTGATGACTGGCCTCACAGAGTGGAGACGGTGACCGTTGCCGAGCCCCGACAAGACAACAACGATCACCGAGTCTCGCATGAAGGTCACTGCGGCCCAGTCTTCGTTAAAAATTCCCGCGCCAACTGTATGAGCTCATTCAGACGGGCGCCACTAAGGCAAGCCATGATGAGGAGGGTCACACAACCAGGTATCGCCAGGCACTTTGCATGGCTCGACTCGGATAGCCAGGAATCGCCGCTCAGCACATCCGTGCGCCCAAATTGAGCGAGTGCCCCCCATACATCCTGCGCGACGCGGACAAACCGACTATATGGGCGTCGGCAGTACGTGCATTGGCTTCGATGCTACCGGCGAAGCCAAAGTCTTGATACGCTGACCTGGTTCCGGGGATACGGTACTCACGCTTCGCTTCGTGTGGGCAGCAAGATCGCGAGAGGAGCAGTGACGGGAGCCTTCGGATCCTGCTCCTCCGCTCGTTCGCTTTCGATGAGCCCGTCTACAGACCACACGCAGCAGGAGGCGACGTGCATCGACCCAGTCGAACCTCGACAAGGTCCGACGGCAGGATCATTCCTCCATTTGCTTCCCCGGCAATACCCAGTACCCCACCAACTCCGCCAGCATGGGCATCCCTGTGCAGTATCACCCCGACCAGCTCCACAACCTCAAGCTCACCGCCTCCATCCTCGCTCATTTGTCAACGCACACCCCGGCCATCCCGGGACGACCCAAGACCACGCCTACACGACTGCCTGGTATCCGCTCGCTCTTCACTGACGCAACGCAAGGCGTCGTTCTCACTCTAGCTCCGTTGCAGTGCGCGTGCGCAGTCGGCCTGGTGGGCCTCGGCACGCCCGTGATGGATCAGACACCTTCCACGTCTCCTGCCAAGGCCGCAGTGGGCTCTCCGACCAGTCCAGGCATGACGCCCATCAGCCCGACATGTCAAAACTCAATCACCAGTACCAACAGCCCCATTGCTCCCTCCACTTCGCCCCTGTTCTCCTCCATCAGTCCCAAGACCCGCCGTCCGCTGTCCCTGCACGACCTGCTGTCCGCCGAGTCGTCCTGCTCTGCGCCCACCGCGCGCACCAGCACCGTCCATCACCGACGCCAATGCGGCATCGTGGACTGCCACAAGTACGCGCTCACGGGCGGCTTCTGCATCCGCCACGGAGGCGGCAAACGCTGCAACGTCGAGGGCTGCCAGACTGTGGCGCAGAGCGGCGGCCGCTGCAAGGCCCACGGCGGCGGAAGCAAGTGCAAAGTGCTCGGATGCGGCAGTGTGGCGCGACGCATGGGCTTCTGTATGGCCCACGGCGGACGACAGCAGTGCAAGGTCGAGGGCTGCAGCAAATGCGCACATGGCGGTGGTTTCTGCATCTCGCACGGCGGAGGCAAGCGCTGCTCGTCCAAGAACTGCAACAAGAGCGCGCAGGCCGGCGGCTTCTGCTATAGCCATGGCGGAGGCAAGCGCTGCGCCGCACCCGAGTGCTTCCAAGCCGCGCGCAAGGGAGGGCTATGCATCCGCCATCGCAAGATGGGACAGCGCAACTGAAAACCGAACGTCAGACCAAACGACCAACACTCACACACACTGGATTCCCTAAAGTAGTATTTTTTCGGCCTACTAAGTCTTGTAGTGCCTAGTGCAATACATTTTGACGTACATCAACTTTTCTGGACACCTTTTTTACACAAGGTATATATTATCACAGGTGATTCGTTTTTTTAATATTAGCCAATCGTATCACTCCATGCGGTAACTGACTGATCGGTGCCTTTCATTTTCCCTTTGAACCCTCAAGAAGCAGACATCGCTTCTCCCTCCCTTAGAGCCGCCGCAGTCGATCGAGAAGCAGCCAACGCGTGTGGCTGTCTTAGATCGCTCTCTGACCGCCCCCGTCGCTTCTCCCTCCGCTCGCGTCGCCTCCCGACCGAGCTAGACTCTGCACCCTTCGCTCGCCCGACTTTCTTTCGTTCGCGAGCGTTCTGAAGATGAGCGCCGCCTCAGCCGCCTTTACGACCCGCCGCAGTGCCCACACGGGCTTGCGGCTCAAGACCATGAAACCGATGACAGGACAAGTTCGTCGGTTCCTTTTCGGCGCCTAGGCGCCGGGAAGCCGCCTCTGGACTTGCTTTGGGGAGCATGGCAGGCCAAGGACTCTCTTCTCTATTGGGACGAGAGTGATGCTTTGTCGCTGCTACCCGAGAGCAGTCCGGAGGTGGCAATTGCTTGTCGGGATGTCGCCCAGGACAAGCTGCGAGAGAGGAGGGAACTTGTGGAGGAAGAAGACAGGAATAAGGAACAGGAAGGAGTGGAGAAGGTGGAGGACGAGCTCAATGAGCTGTTGGTTTGCGTGGAGCAGGACTCAGCTGTGGACTTCGGTCTATTCATGCAGGACGAGGACGCCGTCAACGTGGAGGAGATCAGCCGGATGTTCGCGGACCTCGAGGACATCAAGTTATGCAATGATAGCAGCGTGGACCCGACGTCGCCTGTGGATGTTGTAGACACGAAGCAGCTGGAGATGCAGACGCAGACCTACGTGGCCAAGCCGTGGGAGTTCTTGAGCTCTTTTGATGATGCCGCTGCTAGCCAAGAAAAGGAGGACGCGGACAATGTCGCTATGTTGTCGGAGATCCTGTCGGCGACAAAGGAGGACAAGGACGCGGCGGAGCCGGTAGTTGCTTCTACGTCGAAGTACTCGCTGACTGACTGCGAGGACGCCAATAATGTGGATTTGGTGGCAGATCTGTTTGCCTCGTTGGACGAGAGCAGCGATGCTGGCCAAGAAAGAGCAGCAACCAAGCTAGCGACGCAAGACTGGATCGATGCGCTGGAAGTGGACAACGTGACTGCGTTGTTCTCGGAGCTGGAGCAGGCAAAGAAGCCGAAGAAGTCGAAGAAGTCGAAGCCCGTCGCGCCAGTTCCCGTCAAGGTGGACTCGCGGGTCTTCGTGCCAACGTTCTCGGTGCGAATCGAGGGCGCCCAGAAGCCAGGCCGTCGCCCGCTCGTTGGCCCGCACAGCACCGGTCTGCTAGTGGGCCCGCCAGGCATCTTGCTGTCTGGACCGCCGCCCCCGTCCCGCGAGGAGCGTGTCGACCGCTGGACGTCGAAGCGCAAGTCGCGGTCACTCGCGGCTCGGCATCCCGACCCATCCATCTCCGACACGCGACGTGCCAGCGCGGCAAAACGCCAGCGCGTCAAGGGCCGGTTTGCCAGCGACACGCACAGCTTCATCCCCATCACTGCGCTCCAGAAGTGACGACCCGAAATCCTCATGCATCGAATCCCATAGCATCTAATCCATACCATCTTGCTTCAAGCGCCCGCCAGGTTCTACCTCCGCTCGAAAAATATTAAAAAAAAAATCCGGAGCATGCTTATCTTCGTTATGTCACCATGGCGGAGCTCGCCGTTGCCGCTGCGAAGAAGGCAACGCATGCTGTAGGTCAGCGCGAAGTGGGGCAGGAGGGGGTACATAATTTAAACGACTTCGTGCGCGGGTACATAAGTGCGCTAGTTTCCGAGCGGAAGTAGAATGTAGTATTCTAGAATAAATGCGATCTCACAATGTGACTCGATTCGGTTTCCTCACCAAAATATCTATCACATATGCATTTCAGGATTTCATTACTTATCAAAGGTCTAACGTACCGCAGTCAGAAAATTGGTCCGACCTTCTCGCACTTCTTCTTCGTCGATGTGGAGCTTCATGGCATCCGCGCTGGGCGTGCTGAGCACCAGCGAGCCGCCGCAAGATGTTCCTGAACGTGCTTCAGCCCCCAGTAACCAGGACAGTGGCGTAGAGCACTCGTACTTCCGTCTGCGCAGCCGCGGGTGGTTCGACAGGTACAAATTAGACGGAATAGTCCCAAATGTGTCATGTAACCGCTCATTTACAGTACACTATTATACTCATACAGGGAGAACGAGCTCTATCTGTCCGTGCCCAAGAGCGTGAAGGCACGATGTAACGTCATTTTCTTCCCTGGAGACGTCCAGGACTTCAAAGCTGCCATGTACGGGGTTGGAACAAAGGCCATTTCGTCGAGATAGAGACGTATTGAAATAGGTTATTGTTGATTTGTAGGGTGGCAGGGCCTTTTGCGGAATACAGTGACTACGCCTATGAGGCGGTGGCCGAGCTGCTGGGCGAGAAGTTCGGAGAAACGTGCAATGTTTGGGTGGTGAGACCCAGTCGATTCAAGCAAGGAGCCTACAGCAGTTTTGACAATTTCGTGACTACCAACGAATACGGAGCGGCAACGGAGTGTACGTCATCTTTTGGGCAGAAGTAGTGAGAGTTTTCGCATTTACTGACGGTGATGGTACATTTGCTTACTGTTGCAGATGACCCAACAGCGTACGCTACGAAACATTTGGCTTCTTTAATGCAGAATACACAGGCAACGCTGAGACGACAAGGAGGTACGAAATGTATCCTTCTTGGTGAGCACTCGAGTTGATTGTTCTCACAAGTAATTTTGCTACAGTGAATGTTTCGACAGCGCTCCCGATGCACCTGCTGGGCTTTAGTAAAGGCGGAATCGTGCTCAATCAGCTCGTGACGGAGCTGGTGCGGTACTCGTTCAACAAGAAACGCTCGAACAGCGGCCAAGTGCGACAGGGTTCTGCCTTTGCCAGCACACGACAATTTTTCTCGGCTGTAAGTTACCTGCCTTTTTCAAGGTATGGTGGCTGTGATTTTCTGACTATGAACGTCTTTGCTATGATGCAGATCGACTCGATCCATTGGCTGGATTCCGGCAACGGCTCACTGGAGGGCGCCATGCCTACAGAAGAGTTGGCTCTGTCCGTGCTGTCGCGATATGAGTAAGCTTTAAGAGGGTTGGGACTGAATTTTTGGTTAAATGGTTCTCGTCTGACAGCTTTTTTGTAAACTTCTTTATTTCGTGTGCAGACATCTCCGACTTTTTGTCCACATCACGCCGTACCAGTACGAAGCGGGGAAGCGACCATGGATTAAGACCGAAGTGAACAGCTTCGTGAGCAAGCTGAGCCATCTTGGTGCCGATGTGCAATTAATCATGTACGTGTTGGTGGGCGGCTTGTGTCAACTATTCATTATTATGCTCATCGTGATTATGTGCATTGCTCTGTACTGCTTTAGATACCACGAGGAAGACGAGGGCTCGTTAATGTCCCACTTTCACATTCTTCAAGACTTCGAGGCAAGTCGGTCGTTCAAATCAATAGGAGAGGGCATCACAAACTCCCCGGAGCATGCTGTGCGGCCTGTTCGTATTCGGGGTTGCAAATGAATGGTTGACATTGTACTTCAGAAGTATTGGAAGATCAGCACCTAGGAAAAAGGGCATGCTATCGATCCGATCCTAGCTTTCTGCGAGACTACCGGGTCGACGTTTTTGATGTGAGGAGAGATAATGTCCAAACAAAAACGTGCTGATCTTACCAACATAGCAGTCTGATTGTGAGGGCGGTTAAAGCGACTGCACCAGAAGCTTACCTCAAAACGAAGGCCATCGCTTTTCGTAAAGAACTCATGCCAGCCTTGCTCCTCAATAGCCCCCAGCTTCTGCAATGAAATCACGTATTTCTTTAATGTCGAATGCTGTCGACGAGTTTCTTGAATCCCTTGGAGGTGGCGCGCTTGCCAGCGGAGAGAACTCGGCTCGATAATTTCTCTTCCTGCCAGTCGTTCCAGATTCCATACTGCATCACTTGAGCGTGCTTCTGCGCAGCCTCGAGCTTCTTGAGACGCTGTGCGAGAGATGAAACGAAGGTGTCGCTATGAAAATATTGAACACAAAAACAACATGGTCAGATATCCACACTGAACACCAACACACGAATAATCCACTCACGATCCGTTGTCATAGTTTTCTAGTATCTCTGGAATGCACTCAGCGTAGCCATGCGAAACCAGTTCCTGTGCAAAATCGCCTCCAAAAGGGGGCTAGATCAGCAACACACGGTCGTTAAATCAGCCACAATACGCTCACCATTGCAGTTGAGAGCCATACATACCCTCCGTAGCGCGATGTTGCACGTCACCACGCTCTCGCTTCCTTCCACACGGATGCTACGCATCATACGCACAGCCGTCAGCCCTTGTTCCTCGCCTCTCAACCCCATCTACCACCTCGTCAAACTCACCGCTGCAGCAGTTGAATGGTCATATACCGGTGCGACGACACAAAGTTGGCCCATACCCACTCCTCAGCGCTCTCGTCAACCTGGACACCAAACGGCCTGACCGCCAGCAGGTCTCCCCCCTTCATCGCACCCCCAACTCCCACCCTCAAGCTCTTAGGCAGCACATCTTGCAACATGGTGCGCCGCACCAGTGGCGTATGGTACACGTAGAAGACACTCGGGTCCTTTCTCGACTGGCGAATCATCCGCACACGCAGCTTTTTCCTCCGTGCGAACTGCCACAATGGAATATTTTCCACATTATTGACGCGGTTCAACAGACCGCTGAGCTTCACTGTAGCTGCAATAGATACTGCTACAGTCACTAGCAGCCCCGCACGGAAGAGCGTTAAGTGGGAATCGATGGCCTGTTGCGTGTCAATCACAAGTCGACCCACTTGACGACGTATATCTCCGTCATTGTCAATGCTACTGGCGTCAGAGTTTGGTGGTGGTTGTGCATGGATTTTGGTCGCTTGATCAGCTGGTTTTACTGGTGGATCGTCGCTTGGGGGGCTCTCGCGGACAGCAGTAGACGCGTCCGGCATGGTTGCTCCAACGTCGGAATGTCGAGAAGTGTGTCAGTCCGAAGGGGGAGAGGCAAATAGTGACTTGAAGACGGTTTTGGCGCTATAGTTCGAATGAGCTTTATATTCTTCTTTTAGTGAGGGCAGCCTCCCATGCTACGTCTCACGCATTCGCCATTCTGCCACGGGAAACTCGAGAGCAAGAGGAATCTGCAGTAGAACAATGAGGAAGTACGAAGACACGTGGGTCGTTGACCGCACCATGTTCGAATACGTCAACCAGGTGAGGCTCGGTCTCTGGCATGGTATATTGTTGCTGGGATAGTAAAGCTGACTCGAGATGATGAATCGCGACTTCAGGGTGGCTGCAGCTGCTGCGGCGTGACGCACACCATCATGAACTTGGCCGACTTCGCCAGCAAGTGCTCGGACTGGGGTACGACTGGGCGGGCAGTGATGAGCTGTCGTGGGTTACAGTACTTAGTGGTGGTCATGTTTTGCAGAGACCGACGATGAAAAGAAGGAGCAGTTCTCTCCGTGGCCAGTATTCATCCACGAGGAGATTCTGACGGAGAGGGCGAGGCTGCGCATGGCCCTGAAGGCCGACATGAGCAAGTACAAAGGCTTTGTGGACACGCACGTGAAGGGCTTCCAAGCTTGGTGGTCGCGACTGGGCGAGAACGCGAAAGTCAGGTGCGTTGTGCATCACATTGGGGGATGTTGTTCCCAACTGACAGTGCGTTCGTGATCTAAAGGCTCCTGCAGCTGCCAGATGAAGAGGTGCTTAGCTACTTCCGCGTCCACACGAAAGTCAAGGGCTCCTACGAGATTGTACGAATCGTCGAGCGGTGTGCTCTGCTGCGTGTGCTAACGAGAGTGTCTGTACAGCTTCTCTGCGCGATCCTCGAGCAGATCCGCCACTTCCAGGACACGGGGTACACGGACGGCCGCGTTGCTGCCGAACTCTTCTTCGAGAGGAACCTGGTGGTAGGCATATGGCTCGCTTGTTGCCTGTGGTTGCCTCTTGAGTGTATTGAACTAACCTCTGGCGGGTCTTTGGCGGGTCTTGTCGTTGCAGCATCAACGAGAGAGCTTCGTTCTCGACTCGCAGTACATCTCGACGGAAGCCGGGGATGCCAACATCGTGGACATGCTCAAGATTCTCGGAGGCCCGAAGCTACTTCCGGTTCGGACGAGTAAGTTGTCTGCAGTCTGCCTTTGCACTCTCTGTTCGCTAATCGATCCTCTATTGGCAGGCCGTAACCCCAACGAGAAGAGCGAAGCGGAGGAAGAGCAAGCCAAAAGTGAGAGCAACGTCCAGAGTTTTCGCTCGGACCGCCGCCTGGTTCGTCTGGTACGTGTATTCCTCTTCCTCTGCCCTTACCTTCGGAGCCACGACTAAGTCTACTGCAATACTTGATGCAGGTGATATTCCGCGTCTTCGCGGATATGGCGATGCGCAAGTATCTGCGCGAAGTGGTGAATGCCGACTCGACGAACAAGGGGCTCGAAGAAAGCCACAACTCTCGTGTTCTCGGATGAAGAGAGCAGCGGCTCGAAACCAAACGGTTGAGTTCGGAAAGTGCTGCGACTTTCCCTCGTTTGAACCTCGACCAACTGCAATCTACATATGCCGCCGCAACTATTTGGCGGTGACCGTGACCCCCTTCTCTTTTGCAGCGTAGTACTTGCGGCTCTCCTCGAAGTATCCATTCGGGTGGTTGATGAGGACGTCCGGGTCGCTTCCAGGGTGGGTAGCCTCGAAGTACTTTTTGCAGGCGATCTGGTAGTGGTGGTTCTCTGCGAGCGTTAGGATCTCCTTCTTGTCGCCTTCGGACACGCCCTGCAGAGCCTTGTGAAGGTGCTGCTGCTCGAAGTGGCGGAATGGACAGCCGTGATACTCGCCGTTCTTGGGCGGTTCGCCCGTGATGATGCGCATGCAGTTGGACGGCGCGTAGTCCTTGCGCTTGCCCTCCTTACCGTAGTTGTGGCGGATGTTGTACGCGTACTTCTTGTTGAAGTCGTCGACTGAAATCTTCTTGCAGAACTCCTGCTTCCAGTACGCGATGGCATCGTCGAGCTGGAGGCCGATACCCTTGAGGAACAGACCGTACTGCTGTCGTCCTGCGAACTTGAGGTGGTGGTTGAGCTTGAGTCCCTTGTGGAGCGAGCGCATGCAGAGCGGCATGGACGTGCTCGCGAGGCCATCGATCATGTCTGGCCTGATCGCATTCTCCGATCCAGGGACGGGAGTCGACGAGTAATCCGCGTCGATGTGGTGCTTTGCAAGGTTCGACAGCACGGGGGCGAGGCGGTCGTCCTTGCTGATCAATGAGCGGTTGTACTTCCGGAAAGCCCCCGACAACTCCTTCGAGAGCTGCAGAGCAAAAACACCGTAAGAGCCTGCACCACTTGCACCACACACACAGCAATACTGCAACCATTACGTACGTTGGCACGGAATGCAGCAAACAGGATCGATACGACGTGTTCGAACGGCACGAACGCCGTACCCGCCTCAATGTACACTCGCCGAGTGGCCACCAGGTCCAGAGCCTCCGTGAAAGGCACCTTGAAGTACGACGGCAGCGGCTGGCCGCGCACCTTGAGGTCGTTGGCATCCCGCACAGCCTTGAGTTTACTCTGCCTGGCTTCAACCTCCTTTGGCGTCGCCTCCTCGTACGAGAGTCCGTTCTGCTTCATGAAGAGGATCTTTTCCTCCCTCGTCAGTTTGTCCAGCCGGTAGCTGCATCATAACCATACAGACCGTCAGATATTTATCGCTGTAACCCCTTCAGCAATGCATACTCCTACCGGAAGAGCGTGCTCTCCTGTGTGAGGAACCAGCGCCGCAGCTCCTCCGTCTGGCAGAAGGCCATGCGCAGGAAGAAGTGCGACAGAACGTCCTTGGCCGCGTCGTCCTCAGCCTGGCCCTTGCGCATGGGCGCAGCCCGCAGCGGCATGTGCTTGTTAAGCGTCTTTTCCAGTCGTCCCTCTCGGTCCTTCATCTGCAGGCTACGAAGACGGTAGTTCTCCACGGCTTTGAGCACGTGCAGCCGGTCGATCGCAAATTCCTCAAACTGTTCCAGCGAAACCTCCACCAGCGGCGCCTCGTTGTACAGCGAAAGCATCGACACGCCCTGCCGAGGCAGCGCCTCGCGCCGTCGGCTATTGCCAATGTTCTGCATCGCTTGTCGTAACCTCAGATCGAAAAGCTCAAAATGGAGCTTTCCCGCCAAAACCACCTGAATGTAACCCAACTGTAACCTTTGTGTACACCACATCTGTATCGTTGGCAAGTTGAAGCGACGCTTGATTCCGCACCGCTTGGGCCATGAGCGCTCCTGGGGCGACGATGGCCGTGGCGAAGCTGCATGACGTTGATCTGCGCAAGGTCGTGCAGGACAAGGTGCTTCAGCAGATGGTCAAGCACGTGACGCAGCTCACGCGCGGCTGGGTGGTCATGGTGGTGGACGACGAGGCCACTCGCTCGCTCTCTCAGGTGGCGCGTATGAGTGAGCTCACGGACTGCGGTGTGTCTCTTCTGGAGCGACTCGAGCTGGAGCGCCAGCCCTTCCCGGAGATGAACGCCGTGTACTTCATGGCCCCCACGGCCGCCAACGTGCGGCGTCTGGCCAAGGACTTCCAGGACACCACAAAGCCCAAGTACAACGACGTATACCTCTACTTCCTGCACCATGCAGAGGAAGACGCTCTTGCCGAGCTCAAAAACGCCCCTCCAGCTTTACTTCAGAGACTTAAGGCCCTGCAGGAGGTCAACGTGGACTTCCTGGCACTGGAGAAGTGCGCCTTCACCTTCGGAATGCCCGAGGCCTTCCACACAATCTACTCGCCAGCAGTCAAGAAGAGCAAGAAGGAGAAGTTGATGCAGCTAATTAGCTCCAAGTTGGTGTCAGTGTGCGCCACGCTGGAGGAGTATCCGTACGTGAGGTACCAGGCTGGCCATGTCCGCATGGAGCCGCTGGCGCAGATGTTCCAGAACAAGATGAACGACTACCTGGGGCAGAACTCGGCCTTCTCCTACGCACCGAAGAGAGGCACTCTGCTGTTTATCGACCGTGGACAGGATATGCTCACGCCGCTCATGCACGAGAGCACGTTTCAAGCCATGACGTACGACTTGCTTGAAGTGAAAGACGACCAGATTTCGTACGAGGCGGAAACAAATGCGGGCACGACGACCAAGACGGCGTTTCTGAATGAGAACGACAAGCAGTGGGTCGAGTTCCGGCACACGCACATTGCGAAGGTCAGCACGGAGATTGGCAAACGCATGGCAGCGCTATCGGCTTCGAATGCGGGCACGTCACTCGGGCGAGGCAAGAGCACGGATTTGCACGCGATGGCTGCGGGTCTGCGAGAGCTGCCAGAATACCGCGAGATGCTGGGCAAGCTGTCGCAGCATTTGTTCCTGGCAGGGAAAGCTATGGATATTTTCACGTCAACGGCGCTGTTGGATGCCTCAAACATCGAGCAGACTCTGGCCACAGGTGTCGAAGCGTCAGGCAAGAAGCTCAAGCACGCGTCTATCGCCAAGCAGCTTGAAGACTTGTTTAAGGACCCAAAGCTGACCGAGAAAGACCGCTTCCGAGTTGCTGCAGTATTTGCACTGACGCAAGACACAATGAAAGATGCCGAGAAAAACAAGATCATGCAGTCCGCGATGCTTTCGAAGAAGCACGAGCAGATCCTCGAAAACATGCAGTTGGTGGCCGGTGTGCTGCTATACAAGCAGAATGGAATATCCCTGCTCTCGAGCGAGGAGCTGAAGTTGGCCACAAAGAAGGCTGAGGCGGTGGAGTATTCCAACGCACGCTATGACCCCAAGATCAAGGCACTCATCACTGGTGCATTGAAGCGCACGCTGAGTGAGACCGAATACCCGTATATTATCACGCCACCTCCTCAAAGCCCGACAGCTGACGACTCGAAGAAGGCAGGCCCAGTTTCCCTTCGAAAGTAAGCCGGTGTTGTTAGCTTCTCTATGGTGGTTTCAGTTCTGAAGTTCACTCTCTTTTCAATGCGGCTTTCACAGGAAACTCGCTGGGAAGGGCAAAGTGCAGGAAGCTGCACCTGTACGTAGAGCTGTCCTGTTTCTTCATAGCTACGCTGTCGCTAAGTGTTGTGTTTGCTTTGCTTTGCTTGTTCAGGAAAGCGAGGCCTTCTCTGGTGAAAAGATGATCGTGTTCGTGAGTGGTGGCGCCACGTACTCGGAGGTAAGAGCTCGACTTCTGTTGTCAGCTTTGCACTCATTGATTGAACTCTGCCAACCGTCTTATAGCTACGCAGCATCTACGAGGTTCGCGCTGAAGAGAAGCGCGACGTCATTCTGGGCACGACTTCGTTGCTCGCTCCGGCGACGTTCGTCGAGTCGCTCGCGACGCTCAAGGAGGACCACCCTGCGCCACCCATCGGGTAAGTTCGTCCGCAGCACTGCATTAACAACGGTGAGATGCTGAATCTAACACACTGCTTCATTGCTGCGTAGCGGCCAAGGCGCCGAAGTGGTGCCCCTTACGAGCAGCGAAATCCATCTGCAAGTTGAAACGCAACAGCCAGAAAAACAGTAAATCGATCATCGTCCACCACGGTGGTCTCCCATAGGTCGAAATCCAGCCTCCTCTGCACCAATCCCTGCTCGCATTCCTATCACTTCCACTTTGTATACTCCGCATCAAGCAGCTCATCTCATTTCCCCCCCGCCCTCCTCCTCTAGCCATGCGTATCGCTCGCTGGACGCTGTTAGCCGCGTCGTTGGCCGTGGCGGCCTACGCCAAAGACGCCCAAGTCGAAGAACCCGCCGAGTGCATGGCGCCTACCGCCGCAGCTGCTCTAGAAACGAAGATCGGAAACCTACAGCAGTCCAACGCCGCGCTGCAGCTCCAGGTGGACGCGCACAGCGCCGACAAGACGCAGCTATTGGCTGACGTGGCGCACGAACACGAAGAAATCGTACTTAAGCTGCAGGACGAGATCGCGGCGCTCAAGGGCGATGTGGAGATGCTGGAGAAGGACGTCAAGGCCCAGCAACAGGCCGTTGACAAGGCCGAGGCTGAATTGAAGACCGCGCTGGCCAAGCTCAGCGCTGAAAGTCAGCGCGTCACCGAGCGTGACGCCGACGTGGCCAAGCTAGAGCAGCAGCTGGCCAACCAACGTATCGCCGCGGCCGAGAGCGACGCCGAGGTGCAGGCCGCACTGGCCAAGCTGCACGAGGAAGCGGCCAAGACGCTGCAGCTGGAGAAGAACCAGCGCGCTGCCGAGCAGAAGCACACAGCGTTGAAGAAAGAGCTAAGTGAGGCCAGGTCGGTGGAGCTCTCGATGGCTGCGCTGCTGTCGTCGTACTACGACGAAGCGCTGCATCTGGCGGAGCAGACGGCGGTTTACGCCCAGCAGAAGCTCAGGGAGCTGTCGGGAACACTGGAGCAGGTGCAGGGCAAGATCAGTGATGCCCACAAGGCGGCGCATGACTCAGGCGCCCAGTTCTACAGTGAGAACCTGGCCGCGACGCTGGATCCGATCCTGCAGGATGTGCAGAAGAAGATGGATCCGATCCTGGCCGACGTGCACAAGGCTGTGAACCCGCACGTGCAGAAGTACCTGCCTATTGTGCAGAACGAAGCTGCGAAGGTCAAGGAACAGGTAGTGCTCTACTCACAGGAGGCTCTACGACGCGCCAAGCTGGCTAGGATTGAGGCCATTACGCTGCTGGAGCAGAACGAGCATGTTGCTGCTCATGCGCAGAAGGTGATCGACGGTGTGCTCCTCGTCCTGGCGGTGCCGCTCGTGCTGTTCCAGATCCGCTTGGCACTGCGTCTGGCCTGGTGGCTTCTGTCTACCATCCTGTATGTGCTAACGTGCGGCCTGTGCTTCGGATCCCGCAAGCGCAGCCCCAAGACGAAGCGCAAAAACGCCAAGAAGACGGCCAGCGTCAACTCGAGCTTGAACGCGCCCCTGAACGGCCCCACCAAGAAGACGGCCAGCGTCAACTCGAGCTTGAACGCGCCCCTGAACGGCCCCACCAAGAAGACCACCACTACTAGCAAGATGACGTCGACTTCTCAGAAGCGCAGCAAGAAGGGCAAGAACTAAGCACCATGTGGTCACAAAAGCTTACGCTGATGGTTGCCCGAGCCAAACGAAGGCTCCACAGGAAGTATAGTGTATTCTGGTTGATGGACGAAGGCAATAACGAGCAGAATGTATTGCAAGATCAGAACTCGTGCAGCCAAAGCTGAGGACGAAAAGGTAACGTTCGTATTAAGTACGGACCTGCGTAGTTGCAAGAGGTACGAAGTACCAGTTATTCTACCATTGTTCAGTTGATTAGGTTTCATCATAGGACTCTTCTAGTTTGTATTGTGCTTTTCGTCTAAATTTGCCGGTTTTGCGGGGTTCAAATAGACATCAAATCAACAGCGTGATCTGATTGGAAGAAATAATTTGAATCCACTTCACAGGTAGC
>AWVW02040163.1:0-10159 GCA_000500225.2 Phytophthora pinifolia
GGGGGGGTTAAAGACTTGAGTGCACACGTCAAAATGATGACCTCCACTGCAATAGACGCATGACCACCATTAATTTGCAGGTATGGAGCAATTCGCCTACCACCGAACCAACAGGACGGGCTTAAAAAGCGAATGTCCTTGATTGGCATGGACGAAGCAAGATGAGCCATACGGCTCATCCTGCTTGAATGCCCCGACGCGGTGACCGCGCGTCTGGAGGCGTTTTCTCAGAACGAGATTGCTCTACTAGAGCACGTCCAGCAGAAGATGACTGAGGCGACCGCATCCGTGACGTCTAGGCCGATATCGGACGGAGCTCCACGAGCTATGCCGCTCATGGTGAGCGTGAAGACCTTTGGCAACAAGGAAGGCGAAAGCCTGCTGCTCTGTCGAAATGGCCACGGCGTCCGCCATCCTCAATATCGAGCAACAGCGCGTGGAAGTTGCTATCTCTAAGGCCGAGCGCGGGAGTGTGTGGTACGTCGGTGGACACCGCGTTCCCTTCTTCGGACACGTTCCGTGTTGTTAGAGAGAGCGACACTCTTCGGGGCTAAGCCCTGTCGCACGCGATGAGGCTCGACAGAACTCAGTTCTTCCCCATCAGGGCGCCCGAGCTCGGCTTCTGCTCAGAGGCAGACCTTCGGCTCGACGGATCCTATCGCTGCCTGCGCAGCGGACGGGTGCTGCGTGCTTCCGCACACGGATGCCAACTCGCTGCTCCGCAACCTGAAGCTCAGCTTCGTCGTTTTCAGCCCATCAGCACAGCGCCATTGGAAGCGTCCGAGGCTCCGGAAGAGCTGGCGTGCGGAGCTGTCCAGCCAAGTCGTGATGATTTGAAGTTGAGCTCGGCGTTCAACGCCACGTTTCAAGCCCCCTCAAAGGAGGTAGGGTGAACACGGAATACTTCCGTTCTGTCAACGCCAGTGCGCAGACCTTCCATGAAGACGGTCACCGTGACCACCTCGGGAAGAGGGTCCGCCACCATACCGGCGATGAGAGTTCGCAACTCCTGGACGGAATCCACGGGAGAATCTAACGAGGGCCCTCACACAAAAAGTGCATGCGGGAGAGTCGGTAAGAACCGGTATGTTTGTGTAAACAAAGAGTAGTAGACGAACGAGAGTGTCAAAATTAAACTGCTCTGTCATGAGCAGCGCGGAACCTCCTCGGTTTGACATCCCTCCTCCCCTGAGGCCGTCTATGACTCACACGATGCTGCGGAGTCCGCTCTGCATCAATGGACAAGGGACCATGGCCTCAACGTCTCCAGACGCCGTGTTCGGTACACTGAAGATCCGGAAAGGCAAGTGTGGGCTCGCAATTACGGGGGCGACCGCACGGGTGGGACAAACAAACACCGGACACTTGACTGAAAAGACTCGGCAGCGGGTGATGAAGGGTTTAAAGCGCTTGGGTTGCCCCATGAGGATTGGAATTCGCGCAGTTTCCAGGACGAACACCTCTGGACCATGGAAAATTTCGCACACATCAAGAAGCTCCCATCACAACCGCCCTCCGTCTCGTGACATCCGTGTGCACGACGCAGAGCAGCTCTCGCATAATTACTACCACCGGTCGGGAATCTACAGGATCTGGTAGAGCTTGAGACGGCCGCAGGTATATCAGCGTCAACTATCCAAGCAGCAATCATCAGCGCGGACCCCAACTCTCTAGTGGTGGCCAAGGACATTTCAGACGCCAAGGAAGCTATACGACGAAGCGATTTATCGTCTCGGACAACTCTTTGAAGAACTAGATCGCCATTGCTTCTTCTACAAAATCCGGAGACAAACGAGGTGACGCACCTCATTTGGGCCCACCCTGCAACTACTGAGTTGTTCAAGCTGCACCATGACGTCCTAGTCGCTAACTGCACGGGTAAGACGAACAATCACCAACTTCCCCTACTCAACGTCGTTGTGATTACTGGTCTCAACACCGTACTGCCCGTTGCTCAGTGCTGGCTGCAAGGCGAGAAAGAAGGGGACTCCTCAACATGCTGAGATTGAGCATGAGATATCCTGCCCCACGGTGGTTATAACGGACCGCGACTTGTCGTGTATGAACGGTCTCGATAGTTTTTTTTCGGATACTCCCGCGAAGATTTGCCGTTGGCACATGAACAAGAATGTGGTAAGCATGGCTCGGAAGCATCTTGGGCAAGTGGAGGTTAAAAATCCGGCACCGGGACAACCCAAGATGGAAAATTCGTGGCAAACCAGCTCTTTCATGGCCACGTGTTTTGAAGCTGTTGACGCGGAAACTGAAGAAGACTTTGACGCTAAGCGCGAAGAACTCGCGCCAAAGAGCAAGGCCGTCTCTGACTACCTCGACCTGCACTGGTGGAAGTACAAGTCCCGGATCGTGAAGAACTGCACAAACAAGTAAACACACTTCTTTATTCGGGACACGTCGACTGCAGACGGGACGCATTCGAAAATCAAGAGTAAACTGCAGACAAGTTGCGGCGATCTTTACACTGTCTTCGGTAAGCTGTGGACAATTGCAGCTGGTGAAACAAAGTTTGCGATGAAAACAAAATGCTACAGTTGCATCTCAACTTCTCCAGAAGAACACGTACACTCGAGTCGTTCGCATCATCTCAAGATATGCCCTGACAGCAACATATAGGATGCTGAGAAGATTGTTAACGGCAACATACCACGCAGCAAGTGCTCCAGTGTATTTCGTGTTGTGAACGGATGGCCACGTTTGCACGAATTGATAATCATCATCGAATCCAACGGACAGCGTTGTTTACAGCCTCAAGACTTCGACAAACATTGGTGACCATGGCGGCACTGCACCACCTCGAATCCAGATATAACAACCCAGAACAGAAGCAGACGACGCAGAAGACAACGCAATCACGGCGATGGCGGTACCGGAAGAGATCCTTCCCTTCATGAAAGGATTGACGCAAACGACCCTACCACACCTCCGACATTTGCCGCACCTCCTTCCAGTGACCCTCGCCATTTCAGTGCTCACGACGACGATACGATCTTACGTTTTTAAGAACCTTTTACCCCTGCTCGTTTATGGGGTTACGCAGGGCGTCTTCCTTTCTCCAACTCGGAAAACAACTCGTAAAGCCCGCTTGTATAATGCATGGTACATTGTCATTTGCGAGACTCTTACTTTGCAGCATTGCGAACTCTGCACATTGAGAATTGTAACGTTAACGCGAATTGAAACAGGAACGTCTTGCTTCGAGTTGAAGAGCTCGCCCAATCGAATACGAAGAATGTAGCGTGAGCACCCCGTCCTTTAAGCACAGGTACTCGTAGCAACTATAATATTGCTTCTGCAGATAGTACCGTCAGCAATATCAAACCTTCAGATTCTTTGAATTGATGTTTACGCCAGCGTATCTCTCCTAAGCTGAGTGTTCGCGCATCTTGTGGACGCGCAGCGAGCTCTGGTGTTTAAAGATTGTACTCACACTTGAAATCACCTGCATTGTTTTCACGTTGCGCTTCAGAAGATTCGCCGGTCTTTTCGGATTCTTCTTGCAGTAAAAGCGATGTTTGCGAAGCATAGCCCTTTTCCCCGCAGTACTTACATACATCATGTTCGGGTTAGAGTGTTTGTACAATGTCCGGTCGCCCTCGTGGCTCAGGTAACAGTGGATCCTGTAGTTCGTCGCAGTATATGTCATCCCATTGTGGATGAGATCGCCCCTGAACAGCACACAGAACCCTACCGGAATGTCCACCACGCGCACTTTAGAGTTTTCTTTTGCTGTGAAGCAGCCAACGTAGATTCGCAGCTTCGTGCCTGGATCCAAAGCGAAAATCATGCTGGCTGTCACGAGCTCTCTCCAAGTCACAATCTTGATAGTCTTGATAAGGCCCCTGTTCTGTGCCACCAGGCAGCGAGCGCATGAAAGAGAAGACGACCCGGTTGAATCATTGCTATCACCACCCTAAGAGCATTTTCCAACTCTTTTAGCAACGACGACATTCCACGGGGACTCACTCGCGATTGCTGACGAAAGGTATCGTCTCCACCGCCCACTCGATTGAAAACCCCGTTGTACGTACGCACCTAGGCTTCCAGAAGAAGAGACTCAACGACGGTGTCAGCTAGGACGAGGCCGATAGGGAGATAGCCATGCGGGAGCAATGGCTTTGAGCCATTTGAGTTTTTTTTTTTGATAAGGTATATTGTGTTCCTGTTTCCATTCTAGGAAATGAACTCTAATTACCATTCCCTTCCGACACGACGTCCGTCCGGGTTCACCTCTTCTCGCGCTCTCAAAGCAGCGTCCTTCCTGCTGACGTTGAGCCAGCCACTGCTCCACATCTCCCTCCATTCTCGCTAGTACTCCTTGTTGTAAGCCCTGGTCCTCGCCGAAATCGTCGAAGGTCGCCAGTGTGCTCTTCTTCTTGTCCATGGCTTGATTGGCAAGCCAATCCGCCATTTTGTTGTGTGCTCGGTAGTGATGGCCCCATGAGCCCACCTCACACATGTCCGCTAGTTTGCTCACCGCCTGATACCACGGTTGGAGCCTCCTTGATTTTGGGGGCTTTCTGCTTGACATCATGCGTATGATCATCATGCTGTCGCCCACAACATGTAAATTCCTCCACCCTTTGCTCTGTGCGTGCGTCAGTAATCTGTGCAATCCCACAAATTCTGCGATGTTGTTGGTCGTCTGTTGCCCCCCCCCAACGCTGTCACCGCTGCCCATCGTGGTGTTGCTCTACCTCCATTGTCAATCTGGATGATGACACTGCCACTTCCTCCGGGTCCCGGGTTACCCCTGGACCCTCCATCGAAAAAGCCCACCATCGTGTAGTCCTCCCGCCCTGGTTCCTCCCTCTGCTCTCCGCCGCTGCTCCATCTCTCCAATATTGCCTCCGTTACTCGCATTCTGGTGATGGAGCTCGACGTGATCGGGTACAGTCGCAGTCTGTAGCGCTCGTACGCCTCTTCTACCGCTCTTTTCCAGGCCGCCACCGCATCTGCAATGTCTTGTGCCTGACGTCCCTCCGTATGGATTCTGTCTGCGTTCCAGCGCCACAACGCGGTGACCGTCACTGCCACACCCAGCGCCCACATCTCCGAAACTGTTCGCTGCAACCAGTCCCATTCCTTCAGCTCTTGCTTGGCACCCCACGTCACCAGCCATCCCGGCATCCGAGCCAGCTTCAGCCGAAATATGTCGGAGGCCGCTGTGTGTCGTGTCTGTCCTCCGCCGCCTTCTCCCCAGCCCCATGCATCTAACCACCTCATCCAGAACTGCTGCGCTTCCGAGCAATTCCACACTAAGTGAAGTGATCCCCCATCTTGCTGCTGAGAGCAGCTCGGCGCCTGGCATTTGAAGCCTTCCTGCTCACTGGCCCACAGCCGCAGCCGGTTGACCTTCAGCTTGTAAAGATTCTGTACATGGTTGGGTGATACCCCTTCCATCCGATGTATGCTCTTCCATTCCAACGCTTTCACCGCCCTCGCTGCGTCCGCGTTCTGTTCTGTGAGCTTGTCTTGTAGTTCGCGAAGAGCTGCGTCCGCTTCTTTGATCGCGCCTCTATTCATCAGCTCTTTGTATTGCCTTCGGGTTTGCCCCCATCGTCGTTTGACAGCCCACAGGGGCGTCATTCGACACAGCCATGGGTGCGGCGCCACGCTGACGCCTCGAGCATCTATCTGCAGGAAGCCCGCGATCGCATCTTCCGCTGTTTGCTTGGCCGGCTGCCATGGCACCATCTGTGCGGGTGTCCCCCACGAGTGCCATATCTTGGGCCCTTGTCCATTGCCAGCTTCAAAGACGTGGTGCTTGTCCTCCAAACTGTGTGTCACTGCGAGCAGCTGAGTCTCCACTTGAGCCCCGAGAAGTTCCGGGTAGTTGGTCAGAAGGCCCATACAAAAGTCCTGGAACAAGTGGGCCAGCTGACTCTCCATCGGCACCGCGTGCGTCTTGGGCACCAGCCACAGGGAGCCGTCCTCTGAGTGACCGAAGTCTAGGAAATCCCCGACTTCCACTCCCCGTGTTGCTGTGAAGAGCCTTCGTAGCTCCTTCCAGCTCCGCTGCCTCCCTTGCGCGTCCCCAATCCACAGGCTGCGAATGTGTACCCTTCTGATGGCCTCAACCGATCCCACTCCAGCTTGTCGTCTCCTGCGTGTCTTCTTCTCTACCAGTCGTCTCTTCGCTTCACCGTCGCAGCGTATCACCAGCCCGTGCGCATTCCACTGCGCGACGATGCCATTGCTGGGTCTTAAAGCCTTCCGCAGCTCCCTCAGCTCAGTCTCCGTATCTTGCTTGGGCTCTGTCTGCTCCCTGAAAAGCTGCTCGACCCACGGAGTACCGGTTGCCCATAATGTACTACGCAGCTTCCCTCTCTTCTCTGCCGGCGCCGTAGTTAGCTGCGCTGCCATTCCTACATCCCTGGCTTGCAGGATGTCGCCCACTGCTCTCTTCTCCGGTTGTGTTGTCAGCGCCCAATCTCCAACCACCATAGCGCTCATGGCCATCAGCTCCGTGGTGAAGTTGGGAATTCCCAACCCTCCTTTCAGGACCTTCTGCTGTGCTACTACTGCCTGAATCCACCCACTTGGTGCTCGGTGAAAGTCGAGCGCCACACGTAGTTCCTGATGGCTTGGTCGGCCTTCTTGCGGATTCCGTCCGTTGGCCACGCATGACGCGCAACGTACAGCAGTTTGGGGATTATAATCGCCGCAGCAATCTCCGCCCGTTGGTGCGCCGTGTTTGTTTTAACCTCTGCGAGCGCCAGACGCCCTCGGAGCACTGCAAAGGCTTTCGTCCATGAATCGTGCTCCCCGTTCCAGCGATGTGCCCGAGGTAGCGAGTGCTGGTCGTCATCGGAATTTCTTCCCCTTCTGCGGTTATCTCTCGTCCTGTATGTAGACCTTCGAGTGTCTGTGCCTCGTCTCTAGGTTCCGCATCCGTCCCCAGCCGCATCGCTGCAGGTTTTTTTCACATTAAGTTTAAGACCAGATACTTTGGAAAACTCCCTGATGAGCTCTATCGCCACCTTCTGCATCGAGTGAGTCTCGATGTATATCGCTGTGTCATCTGCATATCCCGCAATTTGTAGCATCGCCTCGTCGTTTGCGTTGTCCAGCGGCACTCCTCTTAATCGGCGATCCCCTTCCAC
This sequence comes from Phytophthora pinifolia, assembly GCA_000500225.2. Classification (NCBI taxonomy): domain Eukaryota; phylum Oomycota; class Peronosporomycetes; order Peronosporales; family Peronosporaceae; genus Phytophthora; species Phytophthora pinifolia. The sequence goes on from AWVW02040163.1 coordinate 7,122, forward strand.
TACGTCATAAAGCAAATCCACTGCTATAATGAAGAGCAACGGCGCCAGCGGGCATCCTTGCCTTATCCCGCTGGTGACGTTTAAACGCTCCGAAAGGTGGCCGTTCGCCATGAACTGTACTGTTGTATCTGCGTGAATTCCCTGGATGATGTGTAGTATTCTTGGCGGGAATCCTTTAGCCGCCAGAACCTCCAGTAGAAACCTGCGACCAGCGAATCGTAGGCTTTGGCGAAGTCGAGCATTAGCACTTGGGCTTCGGAAAGTCGCTCATTGTGCCGGCAGACTTGCCTCGCCGCCTCGAGCATGTCAATGACCTCATGAATTGTCCGTCCTGGTACAAATCCACACTGTCTGTGACTAACCAGTCTGTCGATGTACTTCCGCACTCGCCACGCGAGTATGCGAGTAAAGATCTTGTAATCACTGTTAAGCAGCGCAATGTGCCGGTAGTTCATGGGGTTTGTGTGATCCCCACCTTTGCTGATGCTGAAGATGTACGCTTCTAGAAAGGTAGCTGGTGTATGGCCCTGTTCCATGCATTCGTTGAAGAGCTTTGTCAAGATAGGTGCCAACAGCTCTCCGTGGTCCATGTACCACTCGTTGCCGAGGTTGTCGGGTCCACACGCTTTGCCTCTTTTGCAAGCTCGTATGGCTGCACACACCTCCTCTTCCGTGATGGGGCTGTCGAGATCCGCCATGTCGACTCGCTCCCACTTGCCGCTAAATTTCCCTACGAACTCTGCGATTGAGGCACGATCCTCAGCTACTCCATTGAGTACTGTCCCTGAGTATATTGGCTTTGTCGTGTTTCCCTCTCTGGCGTGTGTTCGTCAGTGGTCTGAGCTCCAGGATGTTGTTACTGCCATACTTGGTACAGATTCTTTTGTAAAATTGTTTTGTTGTGGCTCTCGCGCTCCACTGTGCACTGGCAACCAAGGCCCGCTTTGTCATTGCTCTCCGGTTGTTCTGAACGTGTTCTAGCGCTTCCAACAGCTGCCTGCGTTCTGCAAGCTCACCTTCGACGCCTCTCAGCTTCCCCAATCGCGACTTAATTCTCTTTATCTTCTGGCGCCAGCCGTGCATGGCCCTTTGCCTCACTTCCTTAGTGAGCCGTCTCATTTGCTCCGTTAGCTCGGTTTTGAAAACGCCCCACCTCCCCGCTATGGTTCCGACTCCAGTTTCCTTTATCTGCTGAGTCAACTCGTTGAGCCGATGGATATTGAGGCTGCCCGTGGCCGCCTGCGCCAGCGCCGGCGGCGGGTAGATCTTGGGTCTTTTCTTCAACGGAATAATCCCGTTGGGCGAGTGCAGCTCCAAAGTGACTGCTCTGTGGCCTGATCTGCACACAGCTTCCTCCGTCTCCAGTCCTCGTACATATCCGGCACATCCAGCGCTCACATACATCCGGTCTATTCTGGACGATCCAATTGCACCTCTGCTTCCCTCATGAAAGTGCGTATGGTGTTTCTGCGCGTATTCATCTACTGCTTCTCCGCCCTTCCCTCGTGGAATATGATAATTTCCTGCATCGACCAAGTTCCACTGCTCCACAATTCTCAGCAGCTCCCTTGCCCCCACATCTGCATTTCTGCTGGTTCCCCGTCTATCGCTCTCGCCGTCCAGCACACAATTGAAGTCTCCACCGCAAATTATATCGCAGTCCTGCGGCATTTCTATTAGCGCCAGCTGCCGAAAAAACGCACCCTCACTGCTCCATTTGAAGGAGCGTACACGTTGATGAACAGGACTTGTTTTCCCGCTAAGGTCCCTGTAGTCATGATGAGATGTTCACTCCACTGGTCTCTCTTCCATGACTTCATTGATTTGATATCTCCGTAGGGGTTGACTAGTATCGCGACGCCCGCTCTCCTGCCGCTCCCAGACGACCATAATGAGTAGTTGTCTGCTGTCCGGTGCTTGAAGCCCCACATGGCTACGTGTTGCCGCGCTGCAGCATCATGTTCCTCCGGCTGCAGGTGAGTTTCCTGGATGTACGTGACCGCTCTGTTGCCTCGTACGTGTTTCTCTTTGAAGCCCTGCAACTTCCTGGCTAGGTTGGTCATCTGCATCGCCAGACCTCGCACATTCTGCGTCGTGATGCCTATCGTGTGATCTTGTTTGTGCCTAATGCTGCTGGTTCGCTGTCCTGCTTCACTGGTATTTCTCTGTTTCTCTCGTGTCTTGCGTCTGTGTCTCCGAAACTCCTTCTTGGTCTCTTCCTGTCTCGTTTCCGCCGTCACCTTCTTAAAATGGCCTCGAAGTGTTGCTCTTCGTTGCCTCTTCTCGTCTTTTCCCGTGTCGCTCGCCTCTCTCTCGCCCGCTCCGGCCAACCTGAGGTTATCAGCCCCCATGCTATTGAGTGTTGATGCTTCGCTCCATCTCCGTTCCCTGCGCCTGTGTCGGTGATGTAGCCTGCGTGTGTTCCTCGCCAGTCATGTGTTGCTTGCCGTCGCGTGGTGGTGCCTCTGCGTCGAGGATCTCGTCTTGGGTCCCGTCGATTGGTGGCTGCGAAGTGCGAGTCGTCTCGTCACCGTTGACTGACTTGGCCTGGTTGGCCATTCCCTCGGACTTCTCTGTGTCGGTCACGTACTCAGAGTACCCGCTCGTCTCACTGCCGGCTTGTCGTGACGCCTCTGCCGTCAACGTGTCCGCCTTTAGTAGTACTTGTTGTAACAGCTGCATTTGAGGTGCCTGTACTTGCACTCGCCAGAGCTCGAGCCTTGCGCCTGAAGCTTGTCAACGCAGACGCAGCTGATCTAGCCGTCATGGCCTCATCTGAGCCAACGCAGTCGAGCCGCCACCACCCATGCTTCACAAGCACATCATTGCGCTGCTCTGAGATCGCCACGATGTTTTCTGCATAGTGTGCGTGTTGCTGAGCCGGATAGTTCACTGCCCGGAAGTGATTACCATCTCTCGACCATCTGAGAATCAACACTGGCGGTCGCACCCCTACTTTGATGAGGTCTGTCAGCAGTAACATGGTTCGCTCCGTGTCCATTGGAGTAATCGTGCCCGTCTCCACCACGTCCCCTTCA
>KV732431.1:0-22028 GCA_000500225.2 Phytophthora pinifolia
CTCGCTATGGAATACACCTTCGGTACAGTGTACCTCTTGCTGCGTAATCCTGGTCAAATCTCAACCGCAAAAGCTTTTGATTTCCAACCTAGACTTGCAGGACTTGCACGATGGCACACCACCCGACGTTCACGATGGCGGGCCTGTTGGCGGCCGGCGGCGTGTTCGGCTACCTTAAGACCAAGAGCGTCCCGTCGCTGGTGGCGGGTGTGACGCTGGGCGCTGGCTTCGGCGTGGCGGGCTTCCTGCTACAGAAGGGCGAGATGACCAACGGCCACGGCGTCGCGCTGCTTATGTCCACTATCACCATGGGCGCCATGGGCGCGCGCGCTGTGCGCAGCAAGAAGCCGTTGCCCGTGACGTTGGCATCGCTAGGAGCGCTCTCGTCTGCGTACCACGCGCAGCGCCTCTCGGAGTGGATCGGCCAGGAGTAGAGCAGTCCGAGCACCATCTTCATCCAAGTGGATCAGCTCTCCTCCAAGGATCTCTTCAGTTGTTCTTTACGAGTTAATGGTGTTAAGAAGATCCAAATTCTCTATTGCCATGGATTGATGAATGCGCGTGCTGCTGCTTTAGACAGCGGTGCTCTGCACGGACGAGACGCAGGCCGCCAGCATGTCTTCAAACATGACGCCAGTCATGTTCTTCGTCAAGTAGATGGTGTCCTCCACTCCTGACGAACTGAGGGACGAGTCCAGGAGGCCGTCGCGCACGCCCGGGGAGAAGGCAATTTCCACGCGGAAACGGTCCTCGCTGTCTTCGGGCAGTGACGGCGTCTCAAAGACTCGGATCACGATGTGCGCCAAGTAGTTGATCTCAGCCACACGGTCCAGTGCGCGCCGACTGCTGTCGGACAGCAGCTTCGACTCGCGGAACACGTACTTGCGCTGCGTCATGTGGTCGCTCACGCTGATTCCCATGCGCTTGAGGATCTCGTTGCTGAACTTCTCCTGCTCGAGCGAAATGTCGTACTCGTCGTCTTTGCCGCCATGCTGGTGCCGCGCACGCCACGACGGGCACTGGAACCGAAGCACGTTCAGGAGCGTGTGGAGATGGCTCTCACTTGTAAAGTACAGCCGCGTGCGGACCTGGGTGCCCGGACTCTTGATGCGCAGCTCTTTCGCGTACGACGGGTCTAAGCGGTATCCGTGGTGCTCGACGTCCTGGTCTGCGATATCAACCACACCGTCCTCGGCACCGTCGCCATTCCCGAAGAGGCTCCTAGACGACGACGATTGCTCCTGTTCGTTAGTCGAGGCTGACATGACGGTCACGATGTCGGCTCGAATCTTCGCACATAATGCCTGCGAGACTCGGTTGCCAATCGACTGCTTCTCGGCAATATCCATGCCGTATTCCTGCGAGACGTAGCACCGAGCAAGGGCTTCGGCGAGCCGGAAAAGCTCGGCCCCGCACTTCCACCCCACACTAGAATTGTGAAGCAAGTCGTACTTGATGCAGTCGTGCACGTCCGGGATTTTACTCAAGTCGAACGTGTCCGTTTTGGGCGAGTGGAAGTCCCGGAAGATCTTGTCCCAGCGCTCGAGCATCAGCGAGAAGGTCTCCCCCATGTATAAAGGAGTCGCTTCGTCAGCCACTAGAAATAACAGGAAGAGTTAGCGCTGCAGCCTCTTGTCACGACTTCAAGAACAAAGTGCCGCTTGCTCACGCTTCTCTTGCACATGCTCGGCGATTTCAGTTCGGAGTTTGCGGATCAGTTCCAGCAGGCGAAGCAGTGCCTCCTTCGGGTTCTTGATGATTTCGAGTGCCTGAAGAATCGACTCGGTCTTGAGGGGCGCGATTGCAGCCTTCATCTCTTCAACCGAAGAGTAGTCGCGCTGTAGCAGCGTCCGCAGCTTGGTCTTGATCGACTGCATCTCCTCGGTCGCATCCGCTTGACCCGAGTGATCCAGCATTTTGTTGGCATCTGCACGCAGGCAGCGAGTTAGAAACGATACAAAACGCGAGCAGCAGCAAGCAATATCGCAGAAATCCTACCTCTTCCCAACGTTGTGACAAGACTAACCAGAATCGGCGTAAGGTCTCCCTCCAGTTCCAGAAACCCTTTAGCGAACGCAGCTGCAGTCATTTGCACGCGCCCTTCGTCCGACGTGAAGATCTTGAGATCGTGGCGGAACGTTGAGTGCAAGCGCAACAAGCCCCCCTCCTCCACTTCAACAGGGTACAAGCTGTTGCGGAACGACTGCCCCAGCTCCTCTCCCTGCTGCTTGCCCCGTTCAGTGAGGTCGCCCCCCCATTTCAGAATCATCAGCACCTTCGGTTTCTCGGCGCTTTCGGGGCTCTCTGCATATGCGGCGGCGGCGGCAGCGTAAGTCTTGTGCGGCTTGAACTGCACTTTGCGGTTGATGCCCGCGAATTTCCATCGCTCCAGTACTCGCTTCATCTGCAGCAGCTTCTCGAAGCTGTCCCCGCCCTCAAGCTCCCACACCGCTTCCTTGGAGCCAACACCAGGGGCGTAAGCCTTGATCAGACTTCGCACGAGGTCCAGCAGCTCTTGCAGGTCTGCCACCGCCTTCACCTTCACCTCATCATACTTGCCTTCACTGCGGCGCCTTTCGTAGAAGTCCACTAGGTCTCTTTCCCACACGACAGTCTTGAGCTTTTGCTTGGGCGTGCGATCGCCATGACGCACCACTGCAATTACGCAGCGTAGCTCCTCGCGGTTCTCGTCGTCCAGTGGCAGGCCCGCGCTGCTGGTACTTGCCACGCTCGACTCGGAGGCATCGGATCCCGAGCTCGGCCGCGTGTGCTCGCGCCACTCCTGAGCTCCATTGCTCATGACGCTGCGCTCGGTAGCGTACTGCGGACACATTTGCGTTCCCATCGAGGTTAGCGAGTTGGCGCGCCGCTGGCGAAAGTATCTCGAGCGCAGTGCCGACACCAAGTAATTGTGCAAGATGAGCCCGCAATCATCGTAATATTTCTTCGAGTTCTTGACGAAACTCCAGCCGTTCACGTCGCACACGTACGAGCTGCCGCGCACGCGCAGCAGGTCGAAGCCGCACACGGTCTGGTGGAAAGCCAGACACACTTTCCGCGCCATGTCCTTCTCGGTCGAGTTCAAGATGACCGGGTAGCGCACCTCCTTCCCAGCTGAGTCGCGGACCACACGGCCGTCAAGCACGGGCGACTTGCGCGCTTCCGCGTGGCCATAGCTCGACCCGACCGTGTACACTTTAACGTCCGTTCCCTGCGTGTTGAGGAACTCCTCGTAGATATACGAGCCGTCACGCCGCACGCGGTTCACGTCCGGGTAGAACTCACTGGAGCGATCCCCCACCTTCCGGAAGAGCCGCTTGCTGCCTCCGCCGGCGCTCGTTGGGTAGTAAATGTAGACGTTGTGGTCCTCGGCGTTGGCGGGTTTCTCCACGAACGGCTTGTTGACGCGTACGCCGTTGATCTCGACGTAGTTGTCGTGCTCTTCGAGCTCGTCCTGCTGGCCGCCGGGCAGGTCGCGGTTCACGATGACGTGGCGCGGCACCTGGATGCCGTGCCGCGTCAGCAGCGCGTACACCTTGCGGCGGTCGAACAGCACATGCTGCATGCCCAGCTCGTTGACCAGCACGGGCCGCACGCGACGCACGTACTCCTCGGCTTTCCCTAGCGGGAAGCCTGTCGAGTAGAACGACAGGAGCGCGTCGCACGCGGGCCAGGCTTCCACGGGGCGGCGCAGGATGGTCTCGTCGTCGAAGATGAACACGTCGAACTGCCGCTTCTTTTCCAGACGGCGCAGGATCTCACGCATGGGCTTGGAGCGCGTCTTCTTCTCCATGGCGCACACGCCCACCACGTACTTGGACGCGCCTGGGGGTGGAGAGCAAGGAGGCGACACGGGCGATGTCATCCCAGAACCGGACGTCAGCACCGCCGGCGCCGGAGGTGTCACGGGCATCGACTGCGCGCGCTCCATGGTCGGAGTGATGGTCGAGTTGAGTTTTGTCTGACCCCGCCTTTACGATGCTAGTGGCCAGCCAACCGCCGTTATCAATGGGCAGGGCAGTCTTGATCAAAAAGCCGATGTGCCGACTTGCTTCGGCTTGCTTGGCTGGGACAAGAAGAGAGGAGATTTGTCAATGATCTATTTGCAGCAGCGACGAGACAGCAAAGCGCTTCAACTTGCTGGCCAACCATGCCACGCCATTCGCGTGATTGATGGAAGTCAAACAGTTGCCACCGACATGCAAATGCCAGTGGCAAAATGGTCGCTATCGGAGACCGGTCTCACAGGAGCCAAATTGATTGTTGCCGAGGGATGAGTTTGTCCTTGTCGATGATTTCATTCGCGTTGCAATCTGAAGCGAATCTCTTGTGGCTACTCAAGTCGCTTGTCACCAAGTTGCAACAGCTTGACGTGACTAACTGATGGAGTTGATAGAGAAAACTAGAACCGACGAAGCAGAAACAATTGCTTCTCACTTTTGCCTCAAGCCCCGCAAGACCCTCTCAAGCAAGGCTTCTGCAAGCCAAGGGCTCGTCAAGCTGGTCAAGTGTCCATGTGTCGGACTTGATCGCGAAGAGACGCGGAGCCACCAAGTTGCAATGGAAAGCGATAATGACGACACCATGCAGCTGGCGCTGGCGGCCGAGGTGCGAACGCTGCGCGGAAAGCTGCGCGCCCGCGAGCGAGAGATGGAGGCTCTGCAGGACCAAGTGGCGGCCGTGACGGCACAGCTGCGCGAGACGTCGGATGAGCTCGAGTGCCGCATGGCTTTCGTGGCAGACGCCATGACACAGATCGAGTCACTGGAGGCGCAGGCGGCCGAGGCCAAGCGCGGCATCTTGACGCGCGAAATGCAGCTGCATGAGGGCCAGCAGCGCGAAAAAGCTCTCGAAGCGGCACTGCAAGGCAAGGGGCAGCAGTGCGAGCACTGGCAGAGCGAGTTTCACCGCGTGGACCAGGAACTTTCGGTGCAACAAGCTGCACAGCGCGAGATCGAAAGTGATCTTGAGTCGAAAGCGGACGACGTGCGCGCGTGGAAGGCCAAGCTGCACGCCGTCATGACGTCAGTGGACGAGCTCAAGCTGCAGAACACCAACTTTCGCAAAAAAGAGCGCGAGCTAGTGACCACACTGCAGCAGCAGGTGGAGGCGGCGGAGTTGAGTCAGCGGGCGTGGAAAGCACGGCTGGCGAAGCGCGAGCTCAAGATCGAGGCTCTCCAGAGACAATGCCAAGAGCGACAGGAGGAGCTGGCACGCGTTGAGCGAGAGCGAACGCAGGAGTACGAGGCGCGCGAACGGGACAAACTCGATGTGACCGAGCAGCAACTGGACCGGCAGAAGCATTTGGGGGAATTACGAGAGAAGGTGGCGAAGCTCACTGCGGTCGTCGAGAAGGGGCAAGTGAAAGAGCAACTTTTTCGACGTGAGATCTTCCGTCTGCGAGAAGAGCTTTTGCTTAGTGAATCTCAGCGCGAGACGGAGCGCCGACGCCAAGAGCAGCTCGTTCAAGGAAAGGAGAAGGAGGTGGCCTTCATTTGGCAAAAATACGTCGAGATCATGCCTTTCGCAGAAGGGAACGGCTTATAGGTTGAGGCAAGTTCTAAACGAGTTGCAAACGAAGACATGTGGTGACTCTTTTTCAACGTTGAAGGTGGAAATGTAAGGACGGCTGGACGTTATTCAGGTGCCATGGATTTGGACGCACACGCGAGTGGTTTCAAGAATGAAGTGGCTAGGGGCCTCAAAAATAGCAAGAGCGATTTGTCTGTGTGTCTGTGAAGGGTGCTGGAGCTATCTGGGGAGAAGGCACTGCCTCCAAAGTCGAGCGTGAACGCGCCGTGGTGGTATCAGGACGCGGCGGAAGAGGCTCGCCGTATTGGCGTCTGGGGCTCTCGCGCACCGGGGGATGAAGAGGGAAGTGTTTAGTGTGCTCCAGTCCGCCGCTTCTCAAAACATCCTTCAGAATGGAGGAACTGGGCTTTTTTAACGAGCGTGAGGCAGAATGCTTCGAGCGCGAAGACACGCTAGTAAGTTGTGTGTTCACTTGAGACCATAAAGGGTATACTCTTGCTGCTATGGAGCTATTGCTGACAACCTATCGTTCTGCTTTCCTAGTCTCAATCAGACCTCGAAAAGCTCAATGTAGACGAAAACATGCCGGAGATGGAGCGAGCCGAGAAGCTGCTCAAGACTGGGCTGGACAAGCAGAAGATCAGCATCTTGAACTCGCTACCGAAAATCCTTTCGTGCAACAACACGAAGACGAATCTTGGCGTCATTCTGGATTGCATGAAGGTGAGTCAGGCAACGGCTTTCACGGCTGGACAGCTTCTCGATCGACTAACGAGGTTTAAATGCTTAGGGGGTCTGGCAAAAGTACGAGTCCGAGATGAATGCAGACTCTGCGGTCCTGCTGGAGCTATTCAGAGGGCTGGCGAGCTTGGCATGTGCGACGGTGGACGGGAAAGTGGTAAGCTATCCAACCGTCACTTTTCACGAAGACTACGCTCAGCAACTCGAGGTCTGCCGAACCGAAAAGAAGAACGTCGTGTTTCTTCTATCAGACGAGCAAGTTACCAAGCTGCTCGTTCCTTTTGCGCTTGATATCATTACGGAGATCCAGCAGAAGGACTATGCAGAGGAAGCGAGTTTGAGCGTTATCGCGCTCCTTCCGCGTATCGGAACAGCACTGAAGAAGACACAGGTACGCACAAGGTTTGACAAGGTAGCATCGATGGCCACAGTACTAACGCTGCGTTCTGGTAGATTCTTCGAGTGGCCATCGATAAGGGTGACGTTTCTCAAACGCCTGGCTCGAGGCTTATTTGTTGCTTCGTGCTGGGGGCTATTACCGCGTTGAACCTCTTGTCGGCGCCGGACATCGAAGGACTGTATTTCCAAAAGGTAAGGATTCTAAGGCTGAGGTTGATCCGACTAATACTAACAGCATACTGTATGTAGATGATGGCGTTGTGTCAAGACACCGATGCTGAAGTTCGCAAATGCATGTGCATTCAGTTAGATGGTTTGGCTCGGGCTGTAGGGTACGCGGAATTGAATATGCCCACTTACCTGGATTATTGATCCGAATCGCTTACGATGTGTTCCATGTGCAGAGAGGACCACGCTTGCTCGGAGCTACTTCCTGAACTATTGGAGCTGCTTCAAGACGAAGAGGAGCAGGTATGAGTGTGCCTGTCACTTACTCTTCACGATTTGGACTGACAAGAATCCACCACCGCCCGTACAGGTCAAGCAAACTGCGTTCCTCACTCTTCTCTCGCTCGTTGACTTCTTCCCGGCACGGGATCGAGTCAAACTGATTATTCCAGAATTGATCAGCATAGCTGAATCGCTTCCGGACTACTTGGTACCGTCGCTAGCGGAGCAGTATGGGCACCTCGTCACCAAGCTGGCAACTCTGAACAACCTTGGAAACGATACTGGCCAGGTATTTCTTCAAAGCTACGCGAAACTTTGCTCTCATGAAGAGCTGGAGATCCGGCAGTCCTGCGCGTACAACTTCCCCGCTATCGTCAAAGCGTTTGGTTCGACGTACACATCAACTTTGATGGATGATTTGCTGGCCAAGTTAGCCAGCGATCTGAGTGAAGAGGTCCGGCATCATGTAGCTGCAGGGATCCATGAAGTAGCAGCATTACTTGGACAGCAACGCGCAATGCGATATCTCAAGACGCTGGTGCTGAATCTAATGAACGACGAATCGCCGCTTGTCCAGGGAATGGCCATCTCCCGAACACCGCACTTACTGTCTGCGATGATCAATCCAAGCGACGAGGATCACAAGGTATGTTTGCCCTGAATTCTCCCGTATATGCTCGCGTTGCCGCTACTAACTTGAACTCGTCCTCCTTCAGACTGCGATTCTTGATGCGGTCCTCAAGTCGGTCGTCGAATACCACGAGATTTTGCCGCCCAGTCGAAATCGAGACCAGATCGTATTTCTTGAAACATTGCAGAGTTTTCCGTCGTGGTTCACATCCGTGCAGATGTACGAGATGGTGCTTCCGATCATTTTCGGTTTAATCGAAGATGGCGCGCGTCCAGTCCAGTTGCTGGCGATGCAGGTTGCGCTCAAGTGCATTCGGCAGAACGACATCGCTAGCCATCGGTATTCCCTGCTGAGCCGACTTCGGACTGAGTACGGCCACTCGAAAAGCTATTGGCGCCGGATCTTGTACCTCGAGGCGTGCGTCTTCGCTTTGAGCTTGAACAGTCGACTTTACTTCCAGCGGAACTTCCTCGAGGTCGCAATTGACCTGCTCGACGACCCCGTGCCCAATGTGCGGCTCAAGGCGATCGCGCTCGTGCCGCTGTGGAAAACTGCGCTCTCTTATTTATCAGACGAGAAGTCTCTCGACCGCATCCGACAATTCTTGGAGGAATCGACGATCGACAGTGATCGGGACGTCGCGAATGCTCTCCATGAAACGCGCCAGATCGTCGAAGCGAGTGCCGTGGGCCAACCGCGGCGACCACAAGATGATGCCGAGGACAAGCGCAAGCTAAGTGAAGAGGAGAATCTGGGACTCATGACAGACCACGAAGACTCGTCCGCAGACTCAAAGTGGTCGAGCATGCTTGAGTACACGCTAGTTGTGGGGAAAGATGGCCAGGTGGTTCGGCGAGCTCGAGTCAAGTCGTTCGATCTCGTCAACAAAATCGCTCGATTGCCCGGGAAAGACACTGGAAGATCAGCAGGAATTGGCGTCGGTGGGAGCAGCTTGGGAAGCGGCTTAAGCATGGGGAGTGGGTCTAGCTCGATGGCACTGGCCATGGGTATTGGAGCCAAGCCGGACTCGAACAAACTCAAGGCGGCTGCACCGAAAACACCAAGCAAGCCTGCACCGTCACTAACGACACTCCCGAACTGCACCACCGCTCGACCTGGCCACGCCAAGTTGCCACAGGCGATCAAGGTTGCGAATTCAACGGGTAAGATCGTCACCACAGGAGGCAAAAGTGCCTTTGGCCCTACTCGAATCGGAACGGGTCCGCCCAAAGACACTGGAGTGATCACCAAGATCCCCATCATCCGGCCGTCCGCTCCAGCAAAGCGCGAATCAAGTCCGTCCACCAGCACGAAGCCCAGCTCTGCAACACTGACATTAGCACCGGGCCCATCGAGCAGATTAGGAACAATAGACAACAGCGGGGTGGGGGCCCTCAAACCACAAAAGGTCTCCAGTACACCAGGAACCCCCAAGCGCTAGCTCCCCCAGTCCACATTAACCAGTAACCTTACCAGTCACAAATCCAGCACGCATCAACTATTTCAAAGCACAGAAAAACGATATTTAACAGCGATGACTTGAAGAACACAGTACTTACGCTCGATTCTTGCTTGACCTTGTCCGTCCGTCCGTGATGAGCTCGTTAAGCAGTCCTCGCCGCGTTATCGCGGTACTCGTTCATGAATTTGGCGTGGAACTTGGCCGTCTTCTCGATCACCTCATCCACAATATCCTCAGGCGGTAGGATCGTGGACCGGAAGTGCCACGTGCCCTCCTTCTGGCCGAAACCCGAGCCGGGCACCACCACGATCCCCGTATTATCCAGCATTTGCATGCAGTAGAACGCGTCAGGTGCCATGCCAGCCTCCTTGGCGGCCTCAATGGCTTTGGACGGGAGCGTGACGTTCGGGAACGTGTACAGCGCACCCTCAGTCTCATTGCACGTGACACCCTCGAGCTCGTTAAAGGCCTTCACCAGCTTCTTCGCGCGGCGCTTAAGCGCCTCGAGCGTGCCGTCACGCTGCTCAATGTAGCGCTCATACGATGCATCGCCGGGCTGCGGCGGGTTGGTCATCATGCCAACCATCAGCTGGCCCTCGATGTTCGAGCACAGGTTCACCGACATGAGCTTGTAGAACTGGTCCTTGGCGCCGTCGTCGATGTTGACCAGCTCCATGTAGCCGCCGCGACGGCCGCACTCGCCCGTGAACCCCTTGGACGTCGAGTGGAACGAGATGAGCTCCACGTCGTCGTACGCTTTGCCCAAGTCGCGCAGCACCTTCTTGAACGACACGAACTTCTTGCCCTCGGCGTACACATTCTCCTGGTACACCTCGTCGGCCAGGATCAGGATCCCCTTGTCCTTACAGAACTGGATGATCTCCTTGATGCTCTCCGGCGAGAGACACTGACCCGTCGGGTTGCCCGGGTTAATGACGGCCATGGCACGCACAGTCTTGCCCGCGTCGCGAGCCTCCTTCACAGCACGCGCCAACTCCTTCACGTCGAGACCCCACGAGTTCTCCTCGTCCAGGTAGTAGCCCACCAGTGAGCCGCCATTGATGGCGATGGCCGCCGAGTACAGCGGGTACTGCGGGATAGGGGCCAAGATAGCGTCCTTCTCGTTGCGGATCAGCGCCAGCAGCGAGTTCTGCACGGCCGGACTGGCGCCGTCCGTGAGGTAGATGTCCTCCGGATCGGCCGGGTGGCCATCACGGCGCAGCAGGAAGCGCGCCACCTCCTCACGCACCACGCCAGAGCCCTTGCTGTGGCCATAGGCACCAGTGCCACCTGGAATGTTCTTGATGTAGAATTTGGCGCGCGCAATGGCGTCAGGCGGGAAGAGCTTCTGCGCCTCGGGCTGGTCCACCAGCCCCGGCACGTTGACCAGCGCCAGCACCTGACGGTGGAACTCGATGGGCGCCTGCTTGAGCACCTGCGGGTTGCCGATGTTGCACGGGATGACCTTGTCGAAGGGCAGTGATTTGTCGCCGCGGGCCAGACGGTCCGCGTACTCGTTGGAGCGCAGCACCAGCGCTCCACGCACGGCGTACTCGGCCTTGATGATGTTGGGGTTGAGCGTGGCGGTCGTGAGCACCTTGCCGTAGTCGTCCAGCATCGTGAAGTCGGTGGGAAGAGGGAGAAGACTCGGATCGTGTGGTGGGTGGTCAAAAGCAGGAATGAGTCCCGAGTCTGGCGATCCGCGCGCTGCGTTGCTTCCATGTTGAAGTGATTTTTTGGCGTGCCAGGATTGGCTGAAATGCCAGCTGTCCAATCGAATGTCGCGTCTCACTGCACGGTTATGTGCCGAAACACCGGCATGGACACACACTCTTACCCAGCAAGTTGAAGCCACAAACAATTACTGTAGTCACTGTAGTTTTATCTTCACGGCGGCTTACGGAGCAGCTTTGGTGTGCGCTGGCGAGCACTTCACTTCGTGCCCTGTGCCGGGCGCCCTCTCCTGCTCGGACTGCTTATCTAAAACGCTTCATGGAGATGTGGATGAGCGACTTAAGCCCGCGCAGCCAGTCCTTGTGCTGCGCCCACTCCGAGGCCGTGAGGGCCACGTAGATGGTCTGGGCGCTGCCGAAATCGCGCTGTCCGAAGCACGCCACCATCTCGTGCAGTCGGGACACCACCTCGGGCGACAGCGCACCGATGTTGAGCTTCGTGAACATGATCTCCTTGCCCTTCTGGATCTCCTGAAGCTGCTTCTGCTCCATCTGCACAATAACCGACCGACCACAACGAGCGTTAGTGCCATGCCACCCCGCAAGGGCGTTCTCGCCGTTCAACGTACCATGGTAAGAGGGAGGCCTTGAAGCTGACTCACGAGGTCGTTGAAGGCGTTCACGATCGGGAGATCCTGCGGACCGACGTTCTCCGTGCTGCCCGGCACAACGTCCGGCGGGAAGCCTCCAGCCTTCGCAGCAGCGTTCGCGACAGGCGAGAGCGACGCTGTCGTAGCATTCCCATATTTGAGTGTCAGTTCCTTGTTCCCCACACTGCTGACGAACCCGTCGCGCTGGTGCGAGCTCATGTCAACAGACGGCTTCGCAATACGCGTCGAACCCATCGCAGCGGCAACCGAATTAATCCCCGTACCTTGAGGAATCGAAGGCGATGCGGGGGCAGCAGCAGGCGGGCCAAAGCCCGTGCCAGGACGAGGAGCTCCAGCGTACCCAGGGGATGGCATGCCAGGTATGTGCGGCGTGCCGCCAGTTGACGGGGGACCGGAGTACATTTGCTGGCGGCTACCTGACGATGACGGGGGGCCCGACGGGAAACCCGGCTGAGGTGGGTGCTGCTGGCCTGGGAATCCTGGTTGCTGCGGGCGGCCGTAGCCGGGCTGCTGCGGGACAGGGGGGGTGGGGAGCTGCTGCGACTGACCGGGGAACGGGGGAGGTGCAGACTGGCCTGGGAATGGCGTCGGCGCCGAGCTTGCCTGGTACGGAGGCAGTGCAGCTTGGCCTGGGTAGGCAACCTGGTTCGGGTAACCAACAGGCTGCTGCGGGGGCAAGCCAGGAGCACCGGGGTATCCTGGCTGCGGAGGCGGCGCTTGGTAGCCACCCGGACGACCAGGGAAAGCCGGAGTCGGTGCCGGGGTGTGCGGGTGCGGTGGGTACCCTGCACCTTGTGCGCCAAAGGCATTAGGAGCAGGCATCGGAGTCGGGGCTGGGGCGGGGGCCGGTGACGGGGCAGCCGGAGCACCATACTGGTTCCTTGTGGCACCGTACGCAGGCTTGTGGCCGTAACCTCTCTGCTGTGGCTGAGCAGGAGCCTGACGCTGTTGCTGCTGCTGCTGCTGCTGTTGCTGCTGTTGCTGCTGCTGTTGTTGCTGCTGCTGTTGTTGCTGTTGCTGCTGTTGCTGCTGCTGCTGGATCTGAGCCTGCGACTGAATCTGAACCACGTCGAACGGGAACGGAGGAGGCTGGTACCCTTGAACGGGGTACGCGTTGTAAATGCGGTCCTTCAGGATCGCGCAACTGAGGTCGGGGAAGCGAGCGTACTTGGCGGCGATATCCAGTCGTCCTTCCGCGGCCATCTGATGAACCATCACGTATCGTCAAAACACGGTAAGATAACGTCGCAAGAACAAGGGGATTCAGTGGCAAACGTACCAGTGATGCATACTCAGCAAAACGCTGTGCCACCTCGGGCCCCATCGATTGGTCGGGCTGGTCGACAGCCATGGAAAACACAGACACCTTCTCGACAAGTCGGTGAAGTGCAAACGTGTGGCCGTGCGTACGAGCTTCAACCTCGCTTTCCTTGCACCACGCGTTCACGGTCTTCTCGACGTTCACAGCACACATGAAGCACAACGTAGCGGAGTGCAGGTCGCCCGCCGCTTCCAGTCGCGCAGCCAGCTTGTCACAAAGCGACGGGAACTCCTCGCTCTTGGCGTAGGTACTCAAGATCGCCAGCGTCTCACGCCACTCGGTGAGATCCGACACCTCCACAAGCTCGGCAAGCTCGTTCTTGATAATCGCCGAGACCACACGCATGACGGGGCGTTGCTGGTGGGCAAAGAATGCACGCTGGGTCTTCTCCCAGAGCTCAGGGCCCCCGCAGGAGGCAAGAAGCAACGCATCTGCGAGCTGATTGTACGCCAGGCAGCAGTTCACAGCCACTTCGAAGTTACCAACCAGCAGCGCCTGCATCAGCGTACTCTCCGACTCCTCTGTGTATACAGGCGCCGGGACCGCGTCAAGACGCTTGCTCTTGTCTTCGTCCAGCGCAGAGGGAAGCGCTGCAGCCAGGGCCGACACATCCGACAGCGGAGAAGCTGGGGTAGCAGCGCCGGTGTTGTCGCCACCATTCGGATGGAAGCCCGATGAAAACACGTCATCCGCGCCCAAGCCCGACTGTATCCAACATTACACAGAAAGCAGAGTAAGACAAACAAGAAGAGACTCGGAATCGCTCACAACAAGCAACACGTACGTCAATCCGGTCGCTCAGCAACGCTCCCGTCACAGGGTCCACCAGCGGCCCAGGGGCCTGCGCCATCGGATCAGCCGCAGCAGGCGCCGCAGCATTCTGGGCGGCGGCTTCCGGGTTGAACTTGGCATTCAGCTCGTTGATCTTTTCCGCGTCCAGGCCAAGGTGAAGCAGCAGGTGCTGGCGGGCGTCCTTTTCAAACAGAATCTTCATGAAGTTCCACACGCTTCGCTCTTCGGCAGTCGCCGCCGACGCGATCTTCTGCTCGCAATGGCCCTTGAAATCCTTCGTTTCCAGCGAGCGATCCAGTGCCTCCGCCTCGGCTACCAACGCGGTATCACTGATCACGCGCTGTATATGAACAATACGGCGGTGGTCGCCGTTGGGGGCCGCGGGCTCCTGCGGGTTGGCGATCGTCACTAGCTTGCCGCTAAACCCAAAAGTCGCACCGACCGGGCGGCGCATCCACTTGGGCGGTCGGCAAGCCGGGTTCCCACCGCCAGAAAGTCCCCAAATCTGCACCTTACCGTCCAGCGTGCACGTGGACGCGACCGCCGGAATCTGAGGAGACCACTGCACGTTCCAGCGACGCTGTCCCGCCAGGGCACCCCCAAAGAACTGGTCGGAGCCCATCGGGGGCGCGTTGGGAGCTTCCGACGGGAATTCCACCACGGTCTTGCGCGAGAAGAGGTCCCACATGAGCGTACGGTTGTCCTTACCGCACGACAGCAGCATCCCCGGGTCATTGGGGCACCATGACATGGACAGTACGCCGGCGGTGTGCTCGTGGAACTCGGCCAGAGGCGTACTGGTTGAATTGCGCAAGTCCCAGAGCTTAACGGCAGGGTGCTGGTCGTCGCCTGAGGCGGTGGCGATCTGCAGTCCCTCGTTGGGGTTCCAGGCGATGGCGGTGGCCGCTGCGCGCGCGGGGTCGCGCAGCTCGCACCACGGCTTCTTCTGCTTGAGGTCCCAGACCACGACCGAGCCGTTCTGCGACCCCGTGGCCAGGATGTAGTTGACTTGGGTGTTCCACGCCACGCTAGTGATCTCGTTCACCTGCGCCTGCGGGGTGGTGGGGCCGCCGGGCGTGAACACGCCAGGGCTGGCCAGCTTCTCCAGCGACATGATGTACACCTCGCCGTCGCTGCCGCCCGAGGCCAGAAGGTGCGCGCTGTCCTCGTGCGGGTTGAACTGCAGCGCGTTGACGGCGCCCTTGTGGCGCGTGATGCGGCCGATCTCGCAGGACGCGGGCGCGTCCGTGCCCGGCTCGCGGTCTAACAGCAGCGCCGGGTTCCAGAGCGACACGGAGCCGTCCGCCATGCCGCCGGCGATGATGCCGTACGGACACGTGTCGTGGTGGCGCGGCACGTCGCGCCAGGCCAGCGACGTGAAGCGCGATGCCGTCTTGACCGCGCCAAGCGTCACCATACCGCGGCCCGGATCGCTCAGGTCCATGGACACCAGCTTGAACTCGCCACCCGTGTTTTCGAAGCCCACGCCGCCGTCGCCCTTGGAGCCGAGCGCCAGGAGCTCTGCGCGCCGCTTCACGGGGCTCCAGGCCACCGCCGCGTTCGCTTGGATCTCCTTCAGCAGCGACATATCTCTACCTGTATGTATATCCTCTCCCCCTCAGTTCGTTCGTCCAGCGGCGCAGGTATTGCGCCCCCTGTGTCTAGCTTGAACGGGCCGCGCGGAACGCTGCTAAACTGACTGTATGATCGCGAGGGGGAAGCGCTTCAAATACGGTGCATAATGGACCAATCAGCGGAGCAATAAACCGATTTTCGGCCAATGGCAGTAGGACACACGCCGCACGATCCTGGCCTGCGTCGGCTAAGTGCGGGGCCGCAATTGGCTGAAAAGGGGCGACGACCGCGATGCAATTGGACGAAAATGCGCAAGAAACCATTGTTGAATTTTGTGGGGCGAGCGTCGAGTTCGGCATGCGGAGCGGCGATGGTCAGGCTCTGTAGGCATCTCTGCGCCATTCCTTGCCGACCTGTAGGCGCTCGATGCCTACGTGACGCGCAACTTGCGATCACGTCCAGCAAATATTTTCGCGCAACATAACAACTTCAACCTGGTGCTGGTTGCTCTCTGCCCTGAAAAACCTGTTGCAGATGCTGGATATGTACAGTAGTTTCTTTCTCAGTGTTTGGAGGAGGCGAGGCTGGAGACAACCGGGGCTGGTAGCGCAGAAGTCAAACGACTCTACAAGACTGCTCGATGGCAGCTCACGCTTCAACGTCTGATGTCCAGCTTTGAAGCGCAAGCTGGTTTGGCAGCGATCAAATCGCTACTGCATTGTGAGTCGAAATCAACTCGTGCTTGTCGAGTGCCAATACAACCGTGTTCTTTGAGATTGGCATGGTCAGCCAGCATTGCATTGCACATGCAGCCACGACTCTTTCGTCGCCCTAGGTGGTGTCGCTGCCGTTGTCACCTGGAATTTTCGTTCGCGCAGGCTTTCTCCAAGCTAACGGCAAGTACAGTGCACCGCCCGCCGACGGTTGCAACGGCTGCATGTGCGGTGCCAGTCCACAGAGATTCTGGGGCTCAGCTCTGCCAACGGATCGGGATCGTCAGAATCCATCGATCCTGATTAGCGTGTGCATAGACTGGGTTCCATTTGGGGCTTCTAATTTCAGTCATTCCTCGTTCCTCGCTCCGCGTGAACTACTTACTGTCCGCCAGCTGGAAGAATGGTGCGCACCGTCCGTCTCGGGTCCGCGCTGCTGCTCGCAGTTCTCGCCACCAGCGCCGTCGCGTCTCAGGAAGCGGCCCCGAGGTAGATTAGATGGTTAGCAACCTGGTTCTCTAACTCAGCCAGACTAACTGATTGCTATGCTGCTTTGCTCATTAGTGAGCTCCGTCGCCTGGTGACGCTATCTCGCCACGGCAGCCGCGCGCCGAACCCCGTGGTGAAGGCCGCCTGCCCGCGCAACCAGGCCAACCTGGGCGCGTACAAGGTGCCGCTCACGCAGCTCACGGAGATCGGCATGAACCAGCTGCAGGCCGTGGGCGAGCACGTGCGCCACATGTACATGGTGGACGAGCCGCAGCACGAGGAGGCCTTCCTGTCGCGCTCGCTCAACGGCGTCAACCACTCGCATTTCGAGACGTACTTCCGGGCCGACGCCGCCACGCGCTGCTCGCAGAGCGCCACGGCGCTGGGCTACGGGCTCTACCCGGACGGAACCGGCCCGTACGGCTTCCCGCACCAGCCTGTGCCGATCACGATGCAACTGGTGGAGAACGAGCACGCGTTCGCTGCCCCCAAAGGCCCGTGCATGAACACCATGAACGCCGACCTAGCTGTCTACGCTCAGGCGCGCGCTCCCGAGCTCTTTGATCGATACCGAGACGTGCTTGATCTCGTGGGTGAGGCCTGTGGCGTTCCCATTGAAGAGATCCCTCACATCCCTGGCGGTGAGGATGTCGTGTTGGGCGTCAAGGACCTGGCAGACATGTTCGTATTCGATCACGACGAGGGGCTGCCGCTTCCCGAGGGAATGACTGTCGACGCGCGTGAGAAGCTGGAGGAACTGGCGTTCACCAACCTTATGGAGCGATACTACTCGACGGACCGCGAAATTACGTACTGGGTCGGCGGCTTCGCTGACTTGCTTCTCAACACCCTGCAGGGTGGAGCTGTGCCGACTGCGCCGTCGCACGCGGAATACCGCTACTTCTCGTTCCACGGCCACCGCGAACTGCTTCACGGCCTGGGGATGATGCTAGGCTGGGAATTCCACTTCGAGGGGCTGCCTGTTGCTCTCAACGTGTCAGCTATACACCCAGGAACCACCCTGTTCTTCGAGTTGCGCGCACGTGAGCTCACCGCCGAGGAAGCTCAGAAGCAGCCGGACGCGAAGGAGGCGTACTTTGTGCGAACGTACATGTGGTCGCCTTTCACGGAACGCGAGCAGATCAAGCTCACGAAGTGCTCCGTTGCGGATTGCCCTCTCCAAGAGTTCAACCAGATCATCACTGGCCACATCGCGCGAACGGGAACATGGGAGACGATCTGCGACTACCACAAGCCGGTGCTGGGCGATAACCAGGCAGCGCTGGCTCAGGGGCCTGTTGTGGAGAGCAACCACAGCTCTATCCTGATAGTCGTCGGCATTGCCATGGCTGTGGGGCTGGCCTTCACGGCCTACAAGGTGCACGTTGCACGCCACAACGGATATACGATGGTCGTGTAAGGCTTTATCCTCGACGAGAACGAAGAAATAGCTTACCAGAGGGCTCATGAAGCTCTGAAATGAAGTATTCTTTAGAACGAAATACACACCATCCCCAGCTTTCGTTCTGGCGAGGTTCTTGCTGTTGGTTTGCTGTTGGTTTGCTGCCAGAGCCAATTTGTGTACGGGTACTGACCGGGTCGTGTGCATTTACTGTTGACGCAGTTCCTGAAGCTTCGCAACCAGATCGCTGACCTTCGCCAGCCCTTTCGCCTTTCCTTGAATGATGCCGTTCTTGCCGCCACCACCCTTGCCGTCAATAAGCGGAAGCACCGAGCGTCCGTGAGCGATGATGAACTCAGGAGGCCCGGCAATGAGGAACAGGCCTTCGCCATGAAGCTCACCGGCTGTTAGAACGAATACCGCGTCATTCTTCGCGTCGCCAAGGAGACCCAGCAGCGTCTGCAAAAAGCCTAGGTCGCCCTCGTCACGGTGGTAAGTGACGACGCCCTCACTGGTTCGAGCCACCAGGTCACGCGCAATTGAAGTGGCAAGCTCCTTTTGCAAGTTCTTGAGCTCCTTCGTGGCGCTCTTCTGAAACTGCAGCAACTTCTCCACTCGATCCGCGTGGTCGTCGGGTGCGGTGCTCAGCAACTTCGTCATCGCGTGCTCGTTTTTCAACCTGCATGGTGCAATGCATAACGATGGGTCAGCAAACTTCTCCCGCTAGCCGTTCACGCATAAATGAAGGCATGAAGGCACTTACATTCGTGAAAACTCGCGGTTCACGCGGTCACCAGCGACGAACCAGACACGCGTCGCTCCGCGTGCGAACTCCGTGCTTAGAACACGCAGCGATTGAAGCTGCGCGAGGTTCTGGACGTGTGTACCGCAGCACGGGTTCACATCCAAGCCGTCGATGGTGATGATTCGCATCGCCTTGGGCATCTTTCCGGGCTCGAACTTGGCCGCGATCTTTTCCCACTCGCTCGTCCCAGGCTTTGCAAACGAGGGCATCATGGCCAGGCCTGCGACAATGGCTTCATTCACTTCCGCCTCGATCTTTTCGAGCACCTCGGCAGGGATCACGTTCTTCTCCTTGCCAATCTTGCCGGCCTTCTTCGCAGCGTCCGCAGGTGCCACCCCATCCATGGGCACGAGCTCGACGTTGCAGCGCTCCTCTCCAAGCGACCATGTAGTCGTATCGAAGCCATACTTCTCGGCAATTGCGCTGAAGAGGTGCTGCGCCGAGTGCTGCTGCATGTGGTCGAAGCGGCGAGCCCAGTCCACGCTGGCGACCACCTCCTGGCCTTCCACGAAGGGCACCATTTCTCCGTCTGAGACACGCACTCGATGCAGACAACGACCGTCCTTCACGTACACTTGGTCCACGGGGACGTTATCAATGCGGCCGGTATCCCATGGCTGCCCTCCTCCTTCAGGGAAGAGCACTGCGAACGTCACAAAGCGCAATCAGCATTAGCAATTGGGCTGCATTATCCGACCCATTGCAATAGGAGAGCGACGAACCACACACCGGTGTCATGCAGTTCGAGCTCGTAGAAGCGCTGGGCCTTGGTCTTCTTGGTGGCCGGCACGACGCGCTCGTGGCAGGAGTGTACCGAGGTGCGCAGCGAGCGCAGGGACGAGTCTCGCTGGCAGGCGAGCGCACCGGGCGGCGTAGGAGTCAGCGCCACGCGGGTCATGCCCGAGGCGATCGCGGCCGCAGCGGCGGCAGCAGCAGCAGCTCCTGTAGGGGGCATCGTGAGCAAGCTTGACAAGCTGCGCAGCCAGATGTCCCAGAACGGGATAAACACGCAGGCGGCGAAACGATAACTTTGCTCCAGTATGTGGTCACCAACGTAATAGTTGCCGCCACTTACATCGTTTAACACTCGCCTACCGTAATTTTCGTGTAAGTTGTGTAGCCATTTTCATTTTCAAAGCGTTTCAATGTGTGTTTCAATGTGTGTCTAGCTCGTAATTCACCATTTTATGGTGCTTGGACTACGCAGTCTCTGCGTGTTTTTGCACAAGCTTTGGAGCATTCAGCCAATCATCGCCGAGTGCAATCAAGATTGGGGTCGCGTGGAATCTTTGCTCGTGGCCATCGAGTTCGACACGCTCCCTCATAACGAGAAGAGCAAGTTAGCGAGCGCGTCCCCGCCCTCCACTTCCTTTCACCCCGCTTACCCCCCACCCACCCACACACGTACCATGAGCTCCAAGAGCTTGTNCCCGCCGCGAGTCTGTGGACTCGTCGGGCGCCGCCTTCCAGGCCGCGCACAAGGCTGCCCCGTTCGCCAGCAAGCACCCCAAGGGCTTCGGCGAGATGGTGCTGGTCGACGGCGTCAGCATCGCGCAGACGTATCTGCTGCCCGTGCCCAACCTCCGTCAGTGGCTGCCGGAGGAGGACCACCAGGTCAGCAACCGCCGCAAACTGGACACGCAGGCCGACGACGCGGTCGAGCGTAAGAGCACTTACAACAAGATCATGGGCGATTCGGACGTGATTCTCGGCGACATCCGTCGCAACGACTCCCAGGAGGCCGTCTCGCGCGCGTACCTGCGCGCCGGCCCGCGTGCGAACACGTACTTTGACCCCTCCAAGGTCAAGGCCGCCATCGTGACCTGCGGCGGCCTGTGCCCCGGCCTCAACAACGTCGTCCGTGAGGTTACGCTTGCTCTGTGGAACTTGTACGGCGTGCGCGACATCTACGGCATCCGCATGGGCTTCTCGGGTTTCTTTAACTGGGAGTCGCTGGACCAGAAGGAGGCCCCCCTCATGTTGAACCCCAAGAACGTGGCCAACATCCACCACTACGGTGGCACCATCCTCGGCTCCAACCGCGGCGGCTTCGAGCAGGACAAGATCATTAACTTCCTCACCACCTACGGCGTCTCGCAGGTGTACGTGATCGGCGGTGACGGCACCCACCGCGCTGCCAACAAGATCTCGGAGGAGTGCCGTCGTCGCAAGCTGCCGATCGCTGTGGCTGGTGTGCCCAAGACCATCGACAACGACGTGGACCTTCTGGACCGCAGCTTCGGCTTTAACACGGCCGTCGAGGAGGCCCAGCGCGCCATCCGCTCGGCCAGCACGGAGGCTCGCTGCGTGCCCAACGGCATCGGTGTTGTCAAGCTTATGGGCCGCAGCGCCGGTTTCATCGCCGCCCACGCGTCGCTCTCCAGCGGTGACGTGAACCTGTGTCTGGTCCCCGAGATTCCGATCGAGCTTGACGGCCCTCGCAGCTGCCTGGAGCACCTTGAGCACGTCGTGGAGGAGCAGGGACACGGTGTGGTCGTCGTCGCCGAGGGCGCCGGTGAGGAGCTGTTGGGCACGTCGGTCGAGGCTGACGCCGGCGGCAACAAGAAGCTGCCGCCCATTGGTGCCTTCATGAAGGACCGTATTCAGGAGCACTTCGCCAAGAAGGGCAAGGAGTGCACCGTCAAGTACATTGACCCCTCGTACATGATCCGTTCGGTGCCGGCGAACGCCGCCGACAGCATGTACTGTATGCTGCTGGGGCAGAACGCCGTGCACGGCGCCATGGCCGGCTATACGGGCTTCACGGTCGGCCTGAGCGCCAACCGCGTCGTGTACTTCCCCATCGAGGCCATCACGCGCAACTCGCCGCGCTGCATGGACCCCTTTGGCCGTACGTGGGAGCGCGTGCTGTGTCTGACGCGCCAGCCCAACACGGCTCACGAGGGCAACATCAAGGGCGCCAAGTCCTCCGACTAAACCGGCAGCGAGCGATGCCTGCCTGAAGGGTGAGTAGCGCCCGAAGTTGGCCGCTGTGCTTATCAGCATTATATCAACAGCACATGAAGACGTTTAGTACTATGGATAGACCCAGATGCTTGTTTTCGAGGACTGTGTTCTGCCGCCAGCAAGCTGAAAGAGTGGAGAGTATCTGCTTGAGATGCGTGTGGGAAATTTCCTCGACCGTCTGCAGACCTCCAGGCCGGAGGCTGGAGTCCAGCCTGGCTGGCTGGCAGAGTGGCTGCCAGTCGCTGCCGCTGACTAATCCGCGTGTTGAGGGCTGCGCGGGCGTCATCAATTGATGTTGCTGCGTGCCGGTGCGGCGGCATGCTTGTCAAATGAGCGGCACCGCTTCGTGGCGCGTCGACGCAAAGTGGACCAATCGTGTCTCGTGGTCGATTGGATGAGCGCGGC
>KV732431.1:29092-48103 GCA_000500225.2 Phytophthora pinifolia
GGCTGGGACCCGGTCTTCCAGCCCGACGGCTTCGACCTCACGTACGCCGAGATGGAGAAGGCCACCAAGAACCAGATCTCGCACCGCTACAAGGCGCTCGAGGCGCTCAAGGCTCACCTCATCAAGCCCGCGCAGAAGTAAACCTGCTCGCCGTCTCCAGCAATAATACATCGTCTGTAGTATTTTACTTACCGCAAGTGATTTGTTACATCCGAGAAGAAAATAGTTTTCGATTTGAGAACGCTTTTTCAAAGATGGCGCTGCCGATCGGGTACATGCAGCCTCCTCGCTACATCCAGCCGTCAGCGCTAGCCGAGATCCTGCGCGACCCCAGCCTGTCCAGTAAGCGCCCGGTCATCATCGACGTTCGAGATACGGACTATGCTGGCGGCCACATCCGCTCGGCTGTCAACATCCCAGAGGACAATTTCATGGACGACGACGACGTGGACGCCCTGGTGGAGAAATACAAGGACGAGGACGCCATAGTCTTCCACTGCATGATGAGCCAAGTGCGCGGACCCTCGTGCGCCAAGAGGTTCAAATCCCGGATGGAGGTCGTGCTGGAGGGCGAAAAGCACAAGCCGCGTGTGCTCATTCTGCACGGAGGCTACGAGCGCTTCGGAAGGGTGAGCCGAGTGCACGACATGAGGTTGCTTAGAACGCACTGCTGATTAGTTCTGCGTCTTGTGTCGTTCGTGGACAGCTCTACAAAAACGAGGACGACCTCATCGAGATGGACGACTAAGTCGCGCGGTTTGCCACTGGGTATGCCTAGTTAACAGCGTTGGGTCTACGTAGACGCTAGAGTTTGTAGGCTGCACGCTTGACCGGAGGTGCTTGCTTCTTGGTGATGTAGTCAATGAGGAAGGGTGCCTTGACGCATTCCATGTCGTGTTGCTTCAGCTTCTTTAGCCACAAGTCGCGCGTATTCACCTCGGGAGGAAGCAACGCCACAACGGGAGCCTCAGGGGTAGACGTCTTCGCGATGCTATCAAAGTCGGCGGCCTTGGTCAGCGGGATCACTGAGCCACCACCTGCGAGGACGATACGCTCACACATATCGCGCGGAGGAGTGCACTTGGCATGGATGAAGAAGCGCCAGCCCGCAAACGCACCAGGGTGCCCGCCGGCGCGCTCCTTTCGCCAGTAGGCTGGAATCCCCGGCCATATCCGGGAGTCGATGCTCTTTTTGTCCGACGCGTGGCTGCCCCATTCGTGAGCAGCCTCGTCCACGAACTTGCCGGCTTTGGCGCTTGCATCAAGGTATGAAGGCTTCACGATCCACTGTTCAGGCAGCACGAGGATACAGAGTCAGGTACGAACAGCATGCGACCCCGCCAGGTATGTAGCTCATCCCGCACCTTTCCAGCGGCACATCCCGCGATGAACTTTTCCGTTCGCTTGAGCTCGCTGCAGATAATGTGGGTGCACTTGCCGTCAAAAACGCGGCCAAAGTCGCTCACACTTCCACCGAGGGACGTGATGATGGAGGTATGCAGCGTTGCCTGCTCGCGATCACCGGTCAAAAGGAACACCCGCTCCGTGTTCGGTGGCGACGCCGCTCGTGCCTTCTTGTTCGTCGTTGCCTCCTTCTTCTGTTTCTTCGAGCTCGCCTTGGCCGGCTCCTTGGACCCGGCACTCTTGCGCTTCTTGGCTGCTGATTTCTCGGCCGGCGCCTTTGGCTCTTGCTCGGGGGGCCTGGTCTTCTCCGCTTCCACGACTCCCGCTTCGTCAGCCTTACTGATGTTTCTAACAGTCGTATCTGGTTCTTCTTCCACCTCTTTCACCTCCGCAGATCCTTCCGCAACGTCCTTCTTCTTCCGAGACTTCCGCTTGTCACTTGGTGGCGCGGCTGGGTTCGTAGGAGTGTCGAAAAGCGTGCAAGCAACATCTTTACCACGGCCGGGCGTCGACTCGGACCTTTTGGTGGTTGCTGCACGAGTTGCAACCGTTTGCTTCGTTGCAGCTTTCGTGTCTGTGGGCGTAGCCACCTTGTCGATCTCGGTGAGAATTCCATCGACGTCGAAGCGCCCCGGCCCAGCCTTCTTCGCCTTTTTGGCACTTCTCACACTCGTTTTGCTCCCGATTTCCTCCTCGTTGATATCTCCGCTGTCCTTCTTCTTCGAGCTGTGGTCTGACGCTGTGCTGTCTGTATCGCCAGAAAGCTCCTTGACCGAAGTGTACCTGAACGCGTCTTCGGCTACATACTCCCACTTCGCTAAGCACGCGAAGATCCACTAGTTCATACACCACAACCTAGTGAGGCCACGCAGGTGAACAAGCGGGACTGCGCGAGTACGTACCTCATGACTCAGGATGTTGTCGAATCGCCAGCTTAGCGCTTTCTTGTACTTTTCGCCGGAGGCCTCGTAGCACAGGAGATGCGTCGAATGTGTCCGCGAGAGCACGGGAAGTAAACACGCACCCGTAGCATGGATTGCGATCTGGAGCTCTTCACGAGTTGGACTTGATCGGCTCGAGTATCCCGACAGCGTAATGACAAAAGGTTGCATTCCAGGAATGCCTCCGAAGGATCGGACAGGCCGCTGAATCGCCTGGTTAAAGGGCGTCGGATTGCTCACCTGCGAGAGCCCTGCGAGCACCCAGTAGATACTAACCACTTGTTTTCCTTGACGCATGGCCTCGTTGTACTCAAAGCCGCCGCGGTATCGGCACACCACGAACGACGCATTCGTGACCACCTTTCCCACAATGTCCTGGTAGGAATCGCCGTACGGGACATTGGCGACCTTGGCATCCACCGTCTTCAGCATGTCCGACAACGTCTCCCGCAGCTTGGGAGCAAGATGCTGGGCGACAAGTACAATAGCCCCCTGGAGCGTTTTCTTCATCGCCTCGAGTTTCTATCAGCACCGGAAAACACACAGCAAACGTTGTCAATACAGCTGCGTGGCAATAGCCAAGAGACCCGTCGTCGACCACCCACCTCGTTCGACAGCTTGCGAACCATGGCGAGTTCCGTGCCCAGCTCCGTCTTGCCCAGCTGATAGACTTGCGCGCACTTGCTGAGGTTCAGGTCCTCCAGATGCACTTCCGGCTGCGTCTTCCAGCTCTTGGCCTTCTGGTTCGCCTTGGTCCCTGTCGGTTTGTGCGCAAAAGGCCCCTCCGGCACGCGAGTCTGGCGGCGCACGCATTCCTCAATCCACGTGTACTTGACGTGGAACTGCGTGGCCAGTCCTGCTTGTTGGCCCACGTAGGCCACGATACAAGTCGGCAGCGCGAAGGCCCCCTCTACCGGCTCCTTAATTAAATGCTTGCGCCACGCCTCAACGCTGCGTGATAGATCCGTCTTGGAGAAGCTGAGCTGCAGCAGCTTGTGGTGCTCCTGCTCCTCGTCTTCCGCCGCCTCGTCTTGATACAAAATGTGCGTAGCGCCAGCGTAGACTTCCTTCTGGTCCACCGCCTGGCCGCCGAAGTGCGTGACGAGCCCGTTGAGCACCTTCCGCGGGTCTTTGGCCATGGAACCGGCCGAGATGGCCAGCGTCGAGAACAGGAGCGCTGGGTTGGGGCTAAAGCGGTCCACGGGCAGCAGCCTCTGTAGCGCGAAGGTGCGGAAGACCCACTCGGGTCGCACCAGCGCCACGAACCGCTCGTTGCGCTGCGCCACGAAGCTCTGGTAAGCCTTGGGGTGGCACACGATGGTCGTCACGGCGCTGCCGCTGGCCGCGTCCGGTCCTTCTAGGATCGTCGCTCCGCCATCGCGCAGACACAGCTCCAGCGCCAGCATCTCGACCGCCTCCAGCCCCGTCGGGTGCACCACGCAGCGCAGCTCCGCGTACAACGTGTGCTCCCGCATGGTCAAAGAGCGAAGGTGCTTCACCTCGAGTAAATTGCAGACTGGCGCGCTTTTTTAGATGAACACTCACAAAATGTTTAAACGTTGTTTTAAACAGCTGAATAATAATTTTTCGGTGGCGGGAACTCGAAGTTGAAAATTAAAATTTAGCGCCAATCGACAATGGCGAAGCAGACCGTGGATCTCGTGCTCTTCGCTTCGCATGTGATCCCCGTGGAGCCGCGCGGCGAGGTGCTGCGCGATACTGCGATTGTAGTGGACAAGGCTCGCATCGTGGCGCTGCTGCCAATAGCGGAGGCAAAGAGCCGCTTTGTGGGGCTCGAGGAGCGGCAGCTGGACCGCCACATTGTGCTGCCGGGACTTGTCAACCTGCACACACACGCACCCATGACGCTGTTCCGCGGGCTGGGCGACGACAAGGCGCTGTACGATTGGCTGGCCGAGGACATCTGGCCCGTGGAGAAGCAGTTCGTCAGCGCCGAGTTCGTGCAGGACGGAATGACTCACGCTGTGGCCGAGATGATCCGCAGCGGCACCACGTGCTTCAACAACATGTACTTCTTCCCGGACGAGATCTGCGGCGTGCTGGAGAAAACCGGTATTCGCGGAGCAGTGGGTCAGGGCATCATGGACTCGGCGTCGCCCTACGGATCCGGGCCGGAGGACTTCCTGGCCAAGGCCGAGCCCAATCTGAAAAAGTACGCGCCTGGCACCCACGACCTCATCACGGTCACGATGGCGCCGCATTCGCCGTACACAGTGGGGGAGCACACGTTGCTCAAGGTGGACGCGCTCGTCAAGAAGTACGACGCCCGGATCCACATCCACCTGCACGAGACGGCGGCGGAATGCAACGACAGCGAGCAGCTCAACCGAGCCTCCATGTGCTGCCACAAGAGCGACCAGAAGCTGCGCCCTCTTGCCAATTTCAAACGGTTGGGACTACTGTCCGACCGGCTCGTGTGCGCACACATGACGCAGCTAACGGACGAGGAGATGGACGACGTCGCTCGAGCTGGAGCTCACGTGGTTCACTGTCCGTCGTCCAACCTCAAACTAGCGTCGGGCGTCGCCCGGGTCACTGAAATGCTGCGTCGAGGCGTGAACGTGACGCTGGGCACGGACGGCGCGGCGAGCAACAATTCGCTCGACATGCTCGCGGAGATGAAGCTTGCAGCGCTACTCGCCAAGGCCGAGTCGCGGCAGAGCACCAGTCTGTCGGCAGTGGAAGCTCTGCAGATGGCCACGCTGAACGGGGCGAGAGCTCTTGGGCTGGAACACGAGATCGGGACTATTGAGGTGGGCAAGCGAGCAGATTTCATTGCCATCGAGTGCGACAGCGTCGAGATGCTTCCGATGTACAACGCGGTCAGTCACGTGGTGTACGTTGCGGGTCGCGAGCACGTTTCCGACGTCTGGATCAACGGCAAGCCGGTCCTCCACAACCGGCAGCTGACGACTGTGGATGAAGCGCAAGTGAAGAGGAACGTACGCGAGTGGAATGAGCGCATTCGCACATATCACAACGAGCAAGCGAATGCGAGTCAGGAGCGGCTTTGATTACTTCAAGACCAGCTTATTGATCGCAGCATCGGCAAACTCCACGCGGCGTGAAAGCACTTCCTTCACGCGACCAGCCGGCAACGTCCAGGCCACACCACGGCGCCGTCGCCCATACACATCCAGCACGTCCTGAGGAGAGTCCACGTTCAAAATCTCGGAGACCTGTGTCAAAGCAGCGAACGCCACTCGAACTTGGTCCCCGGCACCACCTTCACCTGCGAGGAATGCACTAATCACACGCACATCCTTGTCAAACTGGAGCGCGCCGAGCTGGTTGACGCGTGTTACTCGGGACAGGAACCAAGACTCGAGCTGGGTGGCAGAGTATTGAGCTATCCCTTGCACAATAGCACGGTAGTTGCTACGCGACAGGTTCCCGCGGAAAGCGGCGAGTAGCGAGCGCAGGCCACGTACAAACGCGTGAGCGAACGGGTCGTTGGCCTCGTTAAACGTGAACATTGCCTCGGTCAGCTCGTACTGCACACCGTTGCGCTTCGAAGACGAGGCGCCAGACGATGAAAGTGCTGTAGCCGATGCAGCCAAAGCCGCAGCGGCGGACGAGGCTGACGAGGGCGATAGCAGATTGGTGAGATAGCTGGCAAGATTGGGTTCCAGGAGCTTGAGAAGCTTCTTCCGAGACGCGAGTAGCAGCTGCTTGAGCTCAGCTGAGGCATCTTCGAGAGTGTTCAGACACGTCAGGATATGCTGGGGCACCTCGGGGAAGACTTGAGGCAGCTCGTGCTCGAATTCGCGCTTCAATTGTGCGATGTATCCAGGCGTAACTTCTAAGCTGTTGAGTACGACATCGGGTGCGTGCTCCTTGCGCTGCTCTGGGGTCTGCCCGGCAGTGTCGCCAGTGTTCACGCCACCCACTGGACCAACCGTCTTACTGAGCTTGGCGAACTGCTGCTGCATCTGATCGCGCAGTTGGGCCGAGGAGGCAGCGAGTAAGCTTGCTGCATCTCCTGCCGCTGCACTGTCCAGCTTGGCGGCTGTCGTCATGTGTCGGATGCGACTTCGCATCGTGTCGCCAACAACATCCCGCAGCACAGTGTTAATCATGTTGAGAACACCAGCCGCGCAGTCGCCATGCCCCGTCGCCAACGCGCGGAGACCAGAGTTACGAGCCACGTAGAAGATCTCATCAATGGCGGATGTGATCGGGAAGCATATGAGACCGTCGCCGCCGTCTCCTCCGTCGACGCCATCATCCTCGCGGCCGCCATCGCCGGAAGAGAAATGGAGTTCTTCCCACTGGAAGGCCTTGCGAGCAGCCTGGTTAAGCAGTGCGTTCTCGAAGAAACAATAGAACCCTGCAAGCTCCTGCACGGTTTTGCCCAGCTCACTCTCATGAATGGGCGGCAGGACAGGAACCTTTTCGTCACCCCGTTCGGCTCCCTCACTGTCAGCGTCTTCCTCGTCCTCCTCTTGGGCTACTCTCGAGCGCATAAAGCGCTCGTATGTCTGCGTATGTTGAAGCACCAGCGCCATTTCATTTAGTTGTTCGTTCATGACTGCCACCCCATCATCCCTCGGACTTCCGGGAGGAGACAGCATCCCGCGGTTGCTGCCACTGCGGTTTGACGGTGACAACGGAGCTGTGCCCGTCGGCGATGCAGGCTCCAATCCATTCGCAATCCGGTCGTGGAACTTGCGCTGGGCCATGTACGCGTTCAGCACAGCCACCGCCGACTGTTCTCCAAGCGCATACAGCTTGCCCACAAATCTGTTGCGGCCGTGAACCCTCTCAAAGCATTCTGATACGAGTCCAGCATGCTGCTGCGCCTCTTGGGCCACCTGATTGAACACCTCGGCCAGGTGCGTGATGAGCTCCTGGGTGCTGAAGACGCCCACGCGTGGGTCCCTGTCCTTGTTTAACGACTCCTCCAGCGTCTTCTGCACGTGCTCCAGCAGCATCGCCAGACCGTGCTCCTCATAGTCCTCACCCACAACCTTGAACAGCGGCGCGTACGTCTGCACCTTGCGGCTGTCCCCAGCCCTCAGGCCGTCGTCGAACGCGCCCTCAATGACGCCCTTCAGGTCGTTCTCGATCGTCTCCACACGCAGCTTATCCGCCACGTCCAGCGGCATCTGCTGCTCGATATTCTTGAGGGTCTGCAGGAACGTGGCAGCCTCCGGATACCGCTGCTGCTGCATGGCGCACCGGATACCGGCCAGCGCGTTGCGCAGTGTCAGCAGCTGCGCCGACTGCTCCAGCGCCACGCCCAGACGCGACTGGATCACATCCAGCCGCCGCACCTCGCGCGTCATCTTCTCGGCCACATCGTTGGCGTTGGCCACGCGCTCCACCACGGCACCCGTCTGCGCGCACAGCACCGTCACCTCGGGCGTGAGTTGACGCAGAGAGCGCAGCGCGCGCTGGGCCGCCACCTTCTCGGGGGCCGCCGGTGCCTGCGCAAAGGTTACACAGTCCTGACGGAGATCCCTCTGTTGCTGCTTGACGGCCGCGAGCTGCGCTACCAGCGCGGCATGCTGCTCGCGCCTCGTGCGACGTGGAGCTCTCATGCTGGATCGAAGAGTGAAGTGGTGAAGAGTGATTGTTTGGAGTACGACACATGAATGTGAACACAAGTGCTACACAAGTGCCAATTCTGACAGCATGGCGGATGTAGCGGCGTACGTAGAGCTGTGCACGCGGCTGTCGCGCTTCATTCAACTCCAGCCGAGTGATGATAGCCGCAAGGAGCTGCAGAATGTTCTGGAGGAGCTGCTTGCATTTTATGACCGCGTGGAGAGCGTTCATACGCCGGCAAGGGACGTCTCTCTCGTTGGATTCGCGGCCATGGACGACTTGGTGCTGCTCTCGCTGCACAAACTGCTGGGCGCTTTCGTGCTAGCTGCGTCCTCTGCGACGCTTCATGAACGAGCGTTCCAGGTCTTCGCGCGGGCATTGAGAAGGTGTAAGCCTCGTATGACAGCCCGCAACACCGGACACGTGCAGCGGCGACTGAGTTTCGTGCAGAGCTGCGTGCTGCATCTACCGCCCCCGCCAGAAGCTAGCGATGGAGGTGAAGAGGTTCCTGGTATGATGACGCTTGCTTCTCAGCCGGAGGAGCTGAGACTTGCAATTCTGCAGAGTCTGCGTGAACTTTTGGATGCAGAAGAGCAGGACGAGACAAAACAGCCGATGCAGCTTCAAGTGGACCAGCAGCACTTCTTCGCGTACTTGGTGGCATCGCTGCTGCATGTGGCACAACGGGATCGATGCCGGGAGGCTGCATTGCAAGCGATCGAGGTGCTGAGGTGTGTGATGTTCTTCATTCGTGATCCGCACACCCTGAGGCAGTACTTGCCCGGCGTCGCGGCCGGATTGTGGAAAAGTGCCAATGCTCCGCAGCAGGCGTCAAAAGTGATCGTTGCTGCGTTGCAGTGCCTGGCAACGTCTCTGGATCTCTGCATTGGTGATGAGCATTTACCCGAGGGTGGAGCAAAGCAGGAGCAAAAGCGATTTACGCTGGAAGCGATTCGAGAGTCTGCGGAGGCAAATGCTGCCAAGCAATCGAGTACTTCGGAGCCGAATGAATCGCTGGTGGCACATTCGAGTGGCCATGACGAATGGCTTGAGACGACTGCTGTAAACTTAGATCTACTGCTTTCACGGATGTTTGCTGCCAGTGCTACGGCCGTTGCTGCTGGGACCAGTACTGGGTTGCCGCGCTCTTCTTGGCGAGTTCGTTGTGCCCTGGCACAACTTTGTGGTACCGTCATGTTGCAGTGCCGACAAGCGCTCCGAGTATCATTCTTCCGGTGTTATGACGAGCTCCTTGTCCTCCACGGCGACGACATTGACGAGGTTACTCAAGAAGCTGGAAAAGTTCTTCAGAAGCTGCAAATGTCCGCGCTTTCTTCGGAAGAACGTTTACAGTTGCTACCAGAGATGGCGGATCGTTTCCAAATGTTGCTATCGACACTTGTGCTCAAGCTTTCTACCGAGCACGAAGCAACCAAGATCCATTTGGTGAAAACTCTTCGTGGATATGTAGCGTTTCTAGGGGCTGACCTCACGCCATATCTGGACGCGTCGATGGAGACCATATACGCCTCGCTTTGCCGA
This sequence comes from Phytophthora pinifolia, assembly GCA_000500225.2. NCBI lineage: Eukaryota > Oomycota > Peronosporomycetes > Peronosporales > Peronosporaceae > Phytophthora > Phytophthora pinifolia. The sequence continues at coordinate 38,551 of KV732431.1, forward strand.
GTCGTGTCTTTCGCTGCGCTTGACATTGAGTTGGTTGTCCACCAAAAGCTTCCAAGCCAAGCAGAAGCTGCTACGAGCACCGATAACACCGCAGTTGGTGTCGTGGTCTCTCAATTCCAAAAGCGCTTGCGGTTCTTCAATGAGGAAGCTTCAGTTCGTGAAGTGCTGGCGATGCTGCGTGACATTGGAGCTGTGTCAACACCCGCTGGTTTCATCGACTGCGCATTCACAATACTATCCGAGGCGACTAGGAATTCCGTCGAACCCGGGGGTGCTGAAGCTGTGCTGGTTTTAAATGAGTTCCTACGGGCGTATTGCTTCGAGAAGGAGAGCACGACACCGCAAACTCATGAATCCGTGGACGTGCATCTTGTTGGCCGCGTCTTGGATGACTTGTTGGCTCTAGAGGCCTGGGAGGAGCACAATTCGCCGTCCGACCGACTTCCCAGCAAAGCTCTCGTATCCCAACGTGCGCTCATGGTGGAATGCGTTGGCGTCTGTGCTGAGATTCTTGGTGAAGAGTTCAAGATGTTCCTGCTTCATGTGCTGTACCCGCTTGTCGAGCAGTTGGGGTCGCACAGTGTCGAAGTGGAACGTGCAGCGCTGGCTGCGTTGGAGAAGGTGTATTTCTTGACAGGCTACGAGTCTCTGGAGGGTCTTTTTCAAGCCAACATGGATTACTTTGTGGATGCCTTGTGCGCTCGGCTTGAACAGCTAGATGCCTACCCAATGACTGCATTTGTAGTTGAGGCACTGCTGAGGCACACTCGCCTAGCGTCCTTGCCCCTGGTGGACGAGGTGGCTTCGTCGCTGCTTCGAAGTGTGGATCTGTATCAAGACTCGCCACATGTTGATGGTCTTCTTCGAGCACTGAAAAATCTCCTGAGCAGTATTGCGGAGGATGCACAAGACTCCGAGGCCGCATCACAACGTGAAAGCGCACCAGATAAAGCAGCACCTTCCCGCTCGCTCCTGGACGATTTCATCCGCGAGATGCAAGTACTGGCGAATGGTGGCATGGATGCTCTTGATGTGGAGACAGAAGACGGAGGTGAAGGCAATTCGCGTGACTCAAATATCCCTGAACCCTCGAGTGTGAAAGGTGCTTTACCAAGTGAGTATGGCGAAGTGGAATCCGAAAATCCTGACGACAACCACGACAAGGACGATCGCACTGATGCAGGTGCCGGCTATCGAGCGTTGGTCATTGACATCATGGACCGTTGCGGCTACTTCTTGGTAGATTCGGATCCGCTCGCGTGCTGCCTGGTATTATCCTTGATCGAGGAAGGCATGACGTTCCTTTCAGGGCACCAGAAGCAGCTGTTGCCTCTCGTCGCGCGCATGTGGCCGGAGTTGCTGCCTCGACTACGTGTCGAGAACCGAGCCATCGTTACCGGCACAATTCGCGTCGTCACCACTGTAGCTGAATCTGCAGGCGACTTCGTGGGGGATCGCTTCGTTGAGAGCGTGTGGCCATCGCTGCGGTCTCAACTCCAATCCATCCATTTCGGCTCCGATTCAAAGTCGTCGCAGCTCACGCGCTCAATGCTGCTGCTCTCGAAGTCATCGGATGAGGCTCCAAGCATTGCTGGGTCTGCAATTGAAAGTGAACTCAGCGCTGTGAGCGGCACACGAAAGACGCAAGAGGTTCGCCAATTGCTCGCAATTCTGTCGTGTCTGACCGTGATGTGCCGACGATCCGAGTCGGTGACCCAGCTTGTGCCTGAAATCGCGCGTTCCTGTAGCAAATACTTGAGTCGCGCAGCGCCGCAGGAGGTGGTGGAGCAAACGTCGGACCTGTTTGCAGCTCTGGCGCAATTAAACGGCGATGAAGTGTTCTGCCTCGTTGCGGCACTATCTGACTGGGTTCCGCCTCCCCCGCCCAGCTCGCTTTTCTCCGGGTACGAACCCGATGCCGTTCGTCGTTTCTATCGGGGTCAGCTGAATGGACAAGCCCCGTCTTGCCGAGACAATGCCCGCATCTTGATGGGTCGTTTGTTCAGCTGATAAAATTCTACAGTCATACGCACGGGAAATATAGACACAAAAGACTGCGCTATCGTTTATTCGATCCGGGAGATCAAAGACACAGGCTCGTAGAACAGACCGTTCGATACTTACTCCCCGCTTTTCCTCCTATCTAGACAGACACCAACCTGCCTCCAGTCACATTCGTCTAGCCGAACATGCCGCCCATGTTGCCCGCATATGCCATCGGTCGAATCGGCGGGTGTTCCTACAATGGTTGGTATCAAAAAGCCAAAACGTTAACAAACCGTTCCACAGCAATTGCATTAAACACCTCGTACCACAGCGACGAATTGCGTGAACCGGGGCTGCATGTCCTTCTCGAAGCGGATGAACGCTCCCTTGTTGCCCATCTGGTCGCAGTAGTTCGGCGCACTGAAAACCGTGATGCACTTTCCGTCGTGCTCGACCAAATAGCCCTCGTCCTTGACTTCGTGCGAGCGAACCAGCAACTCTGTAAGACATCACGCCAAGCAAAGTTAGCAATTCTGAACCTGATCTGAAAAGCAACAGGCGCGGCGCAACTCACCAAGGTTGTTCTGCTCCAAGAAGGTCTTGGTAATATCGGGTCCGAAGGAGAGGCCGATGCCGCGCTTGCTGGGCCCACGGCCCGGGAACGGCTGCGGGTCGCTCCACATCAAGTCGCTCATGAGTCCGTTCTCCGGCGGTTCGCGGTTGCGGTCAATTTTCTCGATTTGAGCAAGAGTCACGTTCTCTTCGGTAAACAGACCACCGTGCACCACCATCACCTTGTTCTCGATCACGGCGGCAAGAGGCAGCCAGTTGAACACCTCGGTGAAGAGCTGCATGACCGTCTCGTCGTACTTGTGCTTGACTTCTCCCTCGAAGCCGTAGATCTTGTTCATGTTCTTGGACTCGTGGTTCCCGCGCAGCAAATGCACGTGCTGTGGGTACACGAGCTTCATCGCGAAGAGCGTCATGACCACCTCGAAGGAGAACGAGCCTCGGTCCACGAAGTCGCCATTGAATAAATACGGGTTGGTTTCGCTGGGCAGCCCGTTGAGCGAGAAGATGTTGCACACGTCATAGAACTGGCCGTGGGTGTCACCACACACCGTAAAGTGCGCGTCCGGATCGTCGCTGGGCAGCGAGATACGGAGCAGCGACGGCAGCGCGCACAGCATGTCCTTGAGCTTGAGCAGGATCTGGATCACGAACTTGCGGTGCAGCAGCTTGCCGCGCTTGAAGCGGTCCATGAGGGCCACGACAAAGTCGGGCTTTGTCAGCGCCACATCTTCGGGTAGTCGCGGGCCGTCGTACGCCGGGTCCACCACCACCGAGGTCACGTCAATAGTCTCCGAGAGCGGCAGGTTGCGCTCCGACTGGATGGCCGCCGCAAAGGCTGCCTCCTTGATGATCTTCTCGCACAGCTTGAGCTTGGCGCGCGCGTCGCGGTCCTGCGGCTTCATGCGCACCACGAGGCGGAAGTCTTTCACCGCCTTCTTGTGGTGGCCCAGCGCCAGCTGCGCCGAGCCGCGGCGGTAGTACGCCTTGACGTAGGAAGGGTCCAGCTCGATTGCGGCCGACGCGTCGTCGATGGCCAGGCCGTAGCTCTCGCTCTTGACGTGGGCCGCCGCGCGGTTCGCGTAAAAGATCGCGGTGGGCCACAGCTCGATGGCCTGCGTGTACAACTCCACAGCCGTGGCGAAGCGGAAGTGGCTCAGCGAATCATTGCCCTGCGTCTTGAGCGCGTTGGCGCGCGCCTGCGTCTCGGCCGACGGCTCGTGCGGCGCGCCCTCCGTCACGGTCACGCTGGCCATCGCTTGGCTTGGTGTGCACTTCGAGAATGCGCGTCCGCCAGGCAGGTTCACCCTTCGAGAACGCATACATCCCTGTCGTATCGGATCGTAGTTTTTGCTTGACAAATATGTATTGCTGCAGGTAGTCGGATCTGATGCGGTTGACAGTTTGCGGAATATCCTGGTGATGGACGAGCTACATGCGCCGCTGGCCGTGACGGTGGCCATGGTGGCGCCGCCCAAGCGCTCGCTGGACCTGCGAGACATGATGGACGAGCTGCCCATGCTGGCCGCGCTCAAGGACCGCAAGTGGATGGCCAGACTGCCGCGCAACATGTTCCCGAAGATGCGGCGGAACCCGGCGGACTCGCCCACGGACTCAGACTCGGCGCTGCTGTCGCCCGGCTTCCTGCCCACACCGCGATCAGCCCGCGCCATGTCGGTGCTGGTGCCGCAGACGGACGACGAGGTGCTAGACGCGCTGGACGCGCGCTTCTTCACCGAGAGCTTCGACCCCGTGGCTTATATGCTGGTGCGGATGGAGGTAGGCCTGCTGTTGTGGAGCTTGGGGCTCATCCTATTGGTGGATGATGTAGGAAAACATTCCGGACAGTAAGGACGAGCTGAACGTGTTCCTGCGCACGGAGATCAGCGCCGTGGACGTGGCCAAGGATGTGATCCTGACCAAGCTGCAGGACGACGTGCGCGCCAACTACAGCTCGCTCATCCAGGGCATGAAGGTGGTGCAAGAGGTGGACCTCGACTTGGTGCGCGCGCAGATCCACGTCAAGAACGGACGGCGGCTGCTGGCGACGGCCAAGAACGACCTCATCATGAGGTACAGCGCTGCTGTCTTTTCTTGCCTATCGCTGGGCTAAATGCTGGTGCTGATTCGGATTCGGTTGTGCTCCGTCTTGTGTGAAGCTCGTTGGAAATCGTGAAAACGAAGCGAAACAGGGATCGTGTCAGCGAGGTAACAGCTTTTTTGTGAGCTTCTTCGGGATCATTCCGAGTCGGCTCTTAGCTTTACCGTGTCTTGATGTCACGATCAGATCGTCCACTTTGGATCGGAAGTCGTCCACTTCTTCGACGAAGAAGAGAAGATGAATGCAGCCCTCCAAGAACACCGATTCATTACTGCGGTAAGTACCGCGTTGTTCGTCTGGGTCACGCGTGTGTGCACTGATGCTGTGGTGGCAGGTCGACATTTGTGTTGGTCTCCGCGGGGGGCTCTCGCGCGAGGAGCTACGAGGGCTGACTATTTTGGAGGAACTCCGACTACGTATGCAAGATTTCATTCCCAAGCTGAGGGAGCAGTTCGACCAGGTGAGTTTGCACCGAAGCCACGAGTCGACGGGTTTCTCACCTCTTGTTTCGGTGTAGTCTTTACGGAAAGTTGCAGGCCATTTCGATCCCCTCGAGTACAAGGAGCTACTTCAGGCGTACATCACGCTCGCGGATCACTCGGAAAACCTCGGCTTCGAGTTCTCGTCGTACACGCTGAACCAAGTGCTCTCCAATATCCCTGAAATCATTGTGCGCTCCATCGACGACATGACCAGTGAATTCATGCGTCGCGTGTTTGCGGCCGTATCACCGAAGAAAGTCAGAATCGGGAAACCGAGCAGCGTCGTCAAAGACAACAACGCAAGCGAGAGCGGGGAACCGGCTGACGCGACGCTTACACCGGCCTCTCAAACCGTCGAAAGCGTCAAGAGGTGCTATGAACACCTCACGGGCCTGATGCATACCTACTACCTATTGGTTCAGTGGCATCGAGATCCCTTCAATTCTTCAAACGAAGACGCTGCGTACCTTCACCGGTGCGGCATCGACGATGACGATGATGATGACGACGACGACACGGATGAAGACGATGACCATGACGAAAGGGGGGATCATCACTCTCACTCTTCCAAGCACGGGCATGGCAACGGTCGATCAAAAGGATCCGAATCTCCACATCGTGCAAGAGGACTCACTCACGCTAGTGGCTCGCAAAGATCGATGTACGATCAAGTTCTGTGCGATACGGGCATGACCCTGCTGAGATATCGCAAAATTGTGTGGGAGAATATTCAGCAGAACGTGCTGGAGATGGTCGAAAAGCTGGACCTGACTTACGGTGAGGACGTCATTGTCTCCTTAACTGGGCTTTACTGACACTCTCGTGTGATTTCTTGGTGATAGGTTACAAGATGGAGCATATTATTGCGCTTTCCCTTGCGACGACGACGTTTACCGAGATTGGGGAGGAGTTTACTGGAGCTCCTTCGTCCAGGTGAGTACATTGTGCTGCTGTGCAATTGGGTAGCGGGGCCAAGTGGTTAATTCATTACCGCGTTTCACTGTTTGTGTAGGATTCGATCCGCTCTTCGAGTCAAATGCGAGCAGTACTTGCACACCTTTCATGACGACAACATCGAGCTGGCGCGGATGCTTCTGGACACGGAAAACTGGCTGCGAGTCACATCTTCCAGCACAGACGGCGATGACAATGCAGGCCTCCTCCGGCTGATCGAGAAGCGGAGCGGGTACTTCTTTGAGCAGAAAGGTCGCGACGACCTTGCCGTCCACCCGATTTATTCGAGACGTGTGTTCCCGTCGTTTCACACGGACGGCAACCCGTTTAGCGCTGCCAACTCGATGGAGTGGCTCTCCATGAAGCAAGGTATCCGCTTTCAACATGAAGCGAAGGGTGCCGGAAGTTCCGGCGATACGATGTCGCCGCGTGCGGGTGATAACCAAGCGCTTCCTGTCATGGATCCGAACGAGTCCGAGTTCGTACTGACTTCATCGAGTCTAGCGGGCTTCGTTCGGTACGTACTGCATGATGCACGGACTTTGCGGCTATTAGGGAATGACTTGGCGACGGTTTTGTGGCTGCTAGGCTCTGCGGTGTCTATTTGAAAATGATGGAGCACCTTCCCCACATCGCCTGGGACGTCTTTCGCGCGCTGAACAACCTGTTTGACTTCAACTTGTACGCCGTCTTCACGAGCTTCATCCCAGCTGAAGAGATCACCCAGTTTTTCCGAGGGAAAGGCGGCAGTTTGGTCAGGAACGATGCGACAAGGTGGAATGGTCTGCGCACTGGAATTTGCCGCATCGCCGACGAAATCAACGCTGGTCAAGTGCTGCTGCAGTCATGTGCGTTGATCTTCCCTTCGTCGACCGAGAATGGAAGAGCAGAGCAGCAGCAGAACTCGCCAATGTCGAGGAAAGTCACACTGCGCAAGGTCACTCGGACGCCAGTGGCCGTGGAGGATGCGGACGAGAGCAACCTGTACGCAGTAGCCGAACGTTCAATCGCTTGCGAGGCAATTGTGGGGCAGTGCAGACTACTGAATGCCATCGAGGAAGCCGCGCGCTCGTACCTTCCTGATCGATATCTCTGCCTCATGGACGAGGTCTACGAGCGGAACCGCACGATGGCCCGGGAGCTTCGTAGCTTCATGTACAGTACGATCGCAACGAGACTCGTGGACATTCCAGCGCTCTTGGATTCCGTGTCTGCTGTGTCGTGGGACATCCCCTACATCAGCGATCAGCACAACGAGTACATCGTCCACTTGGTGCAAAAGTGTGGAGAAGCTTGGGGCGGACTGCAGATTCTGGCGGACGGCTCCATTCCGATGGACGCAAGGGAAGATCTCTGGGCGGCAATGGTGCAAACCATCATGGATACGCTGTTGCAGGCCTTTTCCACCGTCTCGACGCCCACTCCTCAAGGCCGTGCACTCATGCTGTTGGACCTTCACGCGCTCCAGAAGGGACTTGACCTGATCAATCATATCAGTTCCCGAACGGTTCCTCGTGGTCGCGAGTATGTGGGCAACTACATCAAGGCCTTCTACTTGGACGAGCACGAGCTCCTCGACTGGGTCAAAGCGAACAGGACGCAATACTCGAAACGCCATTTCGCCAACCTCATCAAGAACGGCATCGGCTCGTCGCTCGAGCTCAAGGAGCTTCGCGACCTCGTCCTCAAGATCGACGCTCTTCTCAGCTGATCACAGTCACGTTTCCTATGAATATTTATACACTGTTAAAAATTCTGGCGGCAGCTTCTATCGCCACGCTAGCTCCGTACGAGCTTTGTATGTTCCCGGGTAGCAACCCCCCCGGAGGGTCCTCACGTCTGCGGTCTTGGGTGTGTTTCATCACTTTTCTCGGGGATGATGGACCTTAGTGCGCCAAGGCGACGCGCAGTTCCTGCTGCACTTGAGGCTGCGGAACCACGTCGACAACCAGCTCAAGCAACTCCTCGGCTTGCTGCTTGCCAAACGTTGAGCGCAGGTAGTCGACGAAAGCCTGGCCGCTCATCTCTTGGTTTCCAAGTGCCTTGGCCGCCTGCTTGAACTCGCCCACGACTTGCGCATCGCCGCGTGAAAGCGCGTTCACCCGCTCCAGGATCTGGCGGTTGGCTTTCTTCCGGGAAACGCGTCCAGGGACAGCTGGGTCACTGATGCGTCGACCCGAGCCCGTCTGGTTGCTGGAAAAGCTCTGCATCTTCTGCTCTGCTGGCGGTGAAGAAACGAAACAAGGTTAGTTCTCCCGCCATGCGACGTCCAGGACCCCTCTCAAGCGCCAACCGTACCATAATTCTTGCAGCGGCGGTCCGCCTCTTCATCGTCTGGCATGCTGAGGCGGCGATTCGTGCGCTGCGACCTGTTCTCGTCCACCTCTTCCGCGTCAATCGACACGGCGATGCCACCAGCGGCACAAAGCGCCTCCCGCTTTTCAGTGCTCTTCAGCGAGCGCTCAAAGCGGCGCAGGATCCACAGCGCCAGTTCCGGCTCGAACTCCTTGTGCAAAAACTCCACGAACGGGTCGGCCGCCGCCACGGGGTCGTTCTCCCTGCGGAAGACGCGCGCGCGCTTCTTGAACCGCTTGAGCTGGAGCGCGCCGCCGCGCTGAGCGAGCTCCTCCTCGATCTCCAAGCGGCACATCTTCCTGCGCGAGCTCATCTTGTCCTCGACGCCAGCAGCGCTGACAACCGACGCGCGGTTCTCCGAGTCCGTCGAGTCGCGCAGCAAGCCCCTCGAGGACGAGAAGGCTCCACAAGTGTTTAAACTGAGGGACGGCGGGCCCAACAGGCCGCTGCAGTCCATGAACTGCTCAGCGCCGATGAAATCAGCCAGTACGCGACAGCCGCCGCGCTTGGAGAACTCGGCGACGTCCGGGAAGAGCATGACGCGCTGCATGTAAAAGTCGAGCTCGGCGCGGCGCATCTCGAGGAAACTGGTCGTCTGGTCCTGGTGGAAGAAGGCGCGCACGCGGTGGCCCGGCGCGAACGCCACCGTGACCATCATCTTGGCGAACGGGGACTGGCGCGCCGCGCGGATCTGGCCGTCGAAGGCCTGGAACTCCTCGTACGTCTTCCAGAGGCTCCACTGGAGCACTTGCTGCGGCTCATCCTGCTTCTCCCGTGTCTTGTTCAAGCGGCAGAACAGCTCGTACTGACAGAAATCGTAGCAATAGCAAATTAGATAAGGCTTCTAAAGGGAAGGTTGCGACTGATGAGCGTACCACGGCCGGCTCTCCGTTCGTTTGGGTGGCGTTGCGCACGTGCAGCTTGAGCGGCGGCACGCGCATGAGGAAGTCGGGCGGCGTCATGCTGAGGACCGGGTCGCTCTATACGGGAGTGAGAAGCGGAGACGGAGGACGGCGAACCGGGCGCGACGCGAGGATTTGGAGAGTCAGTCTGGTACTCTTTTTTTTGGTTTTCGTTTTTTAGGGATCAACGGAAATTCAACTTG
>KV732431.1:48993-66990 GCA_000500225.2 Phytophthora pinifolia
TTGAATTATCCGTGAAGATGCGGATTCTCTATAGTTAGACGGAAAGACCCCGTGAACCTTTACTACATCTTTATATTGTGAATTCCGACCAAAATTTCTTAATCCCGGCGATTCGGCGGCGGTTTCCAAAGCTTCTGCTTGGTCGAAATGGTTTAAGATAAACCTATCCCTTTGTTGAAGATTAACCTATCCCTACGACTTTCATTTTATCTTGATTTCACTAATGCGGCGATTGCTCGGCGATTTGGATCCGGCGATTCAACCAACCGCCGATGGAAATTTCAATAAGAATCGACAATATTGTTATTTTATCTAATATGTGTAGTATAAGTGGTAATCTTTAGACCTCTAGCGCTAGTAGATTGTTTAGATTCTTGAAATACCACTCTTATTATAATAAATAACTAATATTTTTTAAATAGACAGTGTATGGTTGGTAGTTTGAACCAGGATCAATTTCACAGGATAGATCCAGGATTGAAAACCTGGATTGTTCAAGACCGAAGTAACAAAATAAGGATCAGAACAAGGAGAGAGTGGCAACAGACACCACGCGCTCCGCGCTCAACCTCTTCTCGTCCTTGCCGTTCCTTCCGCGCCACCGCTGTAACGGGAATGTGTATTGCGATTGACGAGGCGTCATCCCATTGGACGGAAAGGACCCGTAACGGACTGCGTAGTTGCATATGTAGATACCTGTTATCCTCTGAGCCAACCATTGGTCAGTTGATTAGGTTTCACTATAGGACGCTTCTAGTTTGTAGTGCAGGCGAAACAGAGCCGTCCTATAAATAGATATTCAGTCTTACTTTTACAATCTACTTCCTCCGGTACCGAAAGAACGCAGCATTGGTTTGAGCGGGTGAACTGAAAGAATGCAAGAGTCAGAGATGATATTGCCTGAATATCGAAAATAAGGCCCTAACGGGCTATGACAGTCACAACTCAAAACAACACTGACTGGCCGGCATAATCCAGAGCTTCCAAAGCCTGCTGGTAAGCGGCCACGTCACACGTGATCGACGTTGGAAAGTATCCCTTCCTGCGCAGCGCTTCTTTTCCGATGTGGGGGAGAGAGTACCGATTGCCGCCGTCGTTGAGCAGAATGCACTGCATCACAGACTGTAACGTCAAGAAGATGTTGTCCAGCGTCGTGATGCTGGTCTCGTTGAGCGCATCCGTGACTGCGCAGATGAGGTTGTCGATGCCGTGAGTTGGCTGGCGGTACTGAATGCACAGGATCGAGGCGAAAAAACCAAGGTCCAGCACGTTCAGATCGGGAGAATTCGGCGGCTGGAAGAAGAGACGAATCCTCCAGCCGTCCGAAGTGCCAGCGGCGACCACGTCTGGGTCGTTCGGGGGGACATGAGGGGTAGCATTGTCCTGCTGGATCAGGATCGTTCTCGGTCGCTCCTTCGCTGGCCACTTCACTTTGATGGTCGGGATGACTTCATTGATGAGGTAATCGACCGGTCGACCGTAGCTACGTTTCTCGTACAAACCGACCCCTTTTTTCGATGGACGCTGCGTCGCTGGGCGATATATGTTTCCGTCAAGGGCCACAGGTCAATCTTCCCGTCGAACGTGGTGCCGGTGGCTTCATCTTTTCTAAAAACATGAAATATTAGAGGTCAACATATTATACATAATATAAGAAAGCAGAGGTTTACCTTGGTCTCGTCACAGCAGCAAGAAACATAGTCTTCGGTGTGAAGCGTTTGCTTCGGCGGTTGCGTGGGGGTGGTTCCTCGCCGCCCAGAAGCAGGTATCATTGTCCTCGTTTTACCATATACCACTGACTTACCAAAGTCTATGACGACGCACCCGACGTTCTATGTGGGGCGTCTGAAGCCGTACCAGGACTTCCAGGCTGAGCCCCCTCGGGAAGAGGTGGAATCTCGCCAACAGGCTGAAGCTCCTCGAAGCGAGGGCGTGTCATGGTCAAAGGGCGTTCGTGGTAACGCCCCTGCGAAGAATGCGCAGCAGCGTAAATCTGCGTGGCGTAAGAGTACACCGGCTGCTCCCACGCGGAGTAAGCCACAGGGGCAGGCTGATGCCGAGCGAGGTCGATCAACCAAGCGACGTCGTCGTTCGTCGATCAGCGATCCCCACGATCGTGGATCAGGTCAAGGCCACTCTGAAGCGGTGACACGGGCCAGCTGCAGCGGCGGCATAGGGAGCATAGAGAGGCTTATCAAGGAAGCGAAGCTGCCCACGACGGTGCCAAAGGCACGGGAGCCGAGAGCTCCGGAGTCCCACGTGACTCGCGAGAGCGGCCGAGATCGGCCACTACCGGCGCTGCTCGACCGCGGTGAGAATCTCCACTATCATGTGGAGCTCCAGGAGAGGAAGCATGTCAACTTCTGGTGGAGTGGCGCGGGTATCCAACCTCGCAGGCCACTTGCGAGCCGATTGAACGGCTCCGGGTTGATTGCCCGAAGGCGGTCGCAATCTGCGGCAGCCTCGTAAGCGACCCGCTGCTTCTTAGTTGCGGCACGGGGCACGCGCACAGCAGATTGTGCGGCGAACACATGATATGTCCAGATGAAGCTGTCTCCTTGCGGAGGTCAGCTATCGCGCCTTTGAGCCGGCGCTTACCGATAAGGTGAGCAAATTGGACCCGTAGGTCCTGTTGGGTCAGGATGTGATCCAACAGAGTTCCTTCACGGAGCGCCTTGGCGGGTAGTCCATTGAGTTTAACCCAACGCCAAGAGCGGCTTTTCACTTCCGTGTCGGCGTACGTCCTGTGGAAGGACCCAGGGTAACCCCATACCGGGTGGAGCCCACCCTTGTTCTCAGGCCTCTTACGCCGAGAGGTGAACTCCTTGAGAGGGATTGGGTGCCGTGCGAGAAGAACGCACCGAGCGGTCTCAAGGTTCTCATTGAAGAGAACCTGGCTTACGGCGAGCGATCGCTCGTAAGCCCCGGTAGACGTGAAGTTACCAAGCAGACCCCGGGGTTCGGAGAGCTGCTCCAAGAAGGCCTCAGCGCCACAACAGGGTAATACCGATCCGGGAGCGACTTCGGAGTCGCGGCGGCCACGGCGACCGCCTGACGAGCGTGCAGGTAGTATTCCCGACGCACGTCGAGGTCTGACTGCGGAATCTCCCGCCAGTGGCAACTCGTCCTCAGACGAGCCGTTAAACAAGTCATGTTCGGTAAACTTGGATTTACTTGGAGGCGGCTCATAATAGAGCGCACATCCCTCGAGGTGATACTCGTCTCCATCACTAGGCTGCGAGCGGGAAGCCCCGCGCTTCTTGGCAGCAACTGCCTTGGCTTCGAGGCCTTGGCTCGCGCCATGTGACTCTTCCTAATTAAATTCCTTATGTGGGGTTGCTGATTCACACGTATTCGGGTTCCTGTAGTGGCCAAGGAGCTGCCCGGCCGAGCGGTGAAACCGCTAGTCCCGGTTGGAAACGATACGTCGAGTCAAAAGCGACGTCGGGATAGTGATTCAGACGAGGAAGCGAGCGGTACTACCGCCTGTCCTACGTCTAAACGAAGGGGTCAGCACCAAGTGATGCTACATGTGAACTGGAGAGAGCTGATACTGCAACTCGCCTAGTTGATGAGCCCATGAACGAAGAGACAGACTCTGACGATGAAGTCAAGCTCGCAAGCCCGAAGCGACAAACCCCATGGGAAAAGATAGAGGCAAGCGTAACCAGAAAAGCGGGGGAGCCAGTCAGATATCACAGCCAATAAGATGCTCCACTCGACTACGGCGCTCTAATGTGCGCCTCCATGGTTATGCTGTCGACAACTACTTCGTCACGACGACGGATGAGCTGCCGAAGTTCGTGAAAGCTGCTTTGGCGAGCCCTGATCATGGAAGCAATGCAGGCAGAATTCGAGTCTATCAATACGAACGACACTTGGATTCTGGTTAATCGTCCTCACAACAAGAAAGTCCTCACAAGTCGCTGGGTGTTCGTGATTAAAAGAAACGAACAAGGAGAGATTGAGCGCTACAAAGCTCGCTTAACAATTCGGGGTTTTCAGCAAGCTTTTGGTCTGGATTATTGGGAGGTGTACGACCCAGTTGTCTCGATGGAGGCAATTCGAGTGGTGTTTGCTCTCGCGTTTTTCTACAATTAAAAAAAAAAACTGCTACCATATCGACTTTACTACCGCGTTCCTGAATGGCTTCATGGACGTGGAAGTGTATATGGAGCAGCCAGGGCCATTTAGTGACGGATCCGGACGTGTCTGTTTGCTCAAGAAGTCTCTGTACGGGTTAAAGCAGTCGCCGTTGATCTGGAACGCGACGCTAAAAGCTTTCTTGCTCAAGTTAGGTTTTAAAGTGAGTGTTATTGCTGGTGGTATCTACGTCAAGTGGATCGACGGTGTGCCCATTTTCCTTGCTGTATATGGGGATGATGTGGTAATTGCTGCCAAGCCAGAACACGCCAAGTGGTTAATTGATGAGCTGAGTGCTAAGTTCAGGCTAAAAGACCTCGGAGTTGTGAGCAACCTGCTCGCAATGAGCGTCGATGTGCAGACAGACACGGTCAAGTTCTCGCAGGTAGTGTACATTCGTCACTTACTCGAGCAATTTGTCCTCGAAGGTATTCGTGTTGCCCGTACATGAAAGCCAAACCCGCGTGTCCGGCAAAGCCTTATGACTCGGCTGTGAACCGTGCCGACCTGCCCTATCGTCAACTTGTGGGATCCCTGAACTACCTGGTGCGCTGTACGAGACCTGATATATCATGACTCTCGCAAAGTTCATGAGCTGTTACACAGAGGAGCACTTCGAACTCCGACGGTCGTGTAGTTGCTGAGTGGTTCACCTTGTGTACCCTTCGGCGGGCTGGTACAGCTCTCTCGTTGACACGAGATGCGCACTGGTGAGTGTAGGACGTCCTTGCGGGGACTTGAGAGGGTGGTGGACCCATGCGGGTATTCCTGCGCACGGGATCCGATGTCGGTTCGGCCTTGAGGATATCTTCGGATCTCGGATCCGTCGGATCACCAGGATCCGGTACAGGATCTTCAGATCTTGGATCCATCGCTGGAACGCCCGACCCCAAAACCTTGGTCCTCGGGATCCCTAACCTCCCGATCCTGGAATCTCAGATCTGTGGAACCCGGGACGAGACGGGCCGTTGAAGCCAGGTTCTACTTGTCGCATAGTCGATTTCCGTGTTGGAGTCCACCTGCCGGGTTGGTCTTGTTTGTAGCAAATCACTTCACCACAACGGCCGTGACAAGTTGTGACTACCGCACAACGGTGGCACGTCTTGTCGCTTCACTTCGTCTTCTTCTCCCTTCTACACCGACTTCTCCATGTCGAACCCAAGTCGTCGAGACTCTGCCACCCCGGGCCGCGCATATCGCGTTGACGGTCCGGTTCCAGTCGTCGGGCAGGGCCGCCTCGCTCCTTCTCCTTGCGCGGTCTGCGACCACGCGCCATCGGATCTCTCGGCGGCGGGGTGTGCCGTGGTGCCGGAGCTACATTCAGGGGACACAGAAGTCGGCACCGCTGCGGCCTTCCTGCACGCGTATCACGACCTTCTCTCCGCACATCAACGAGTGGTTCGCGCCTTTGTGGTCGCCCGTCGCCACAACGAAGATCTTCACGCCCGGGCTCGTCCCAATCAAGAGCCGATCCGCGCGTTCGTCGACTTCGCTCAACACAGATACAATGTATCGCAAGGGCGGATCCGGCAACTGACCGAACTAGAGACCAGCACGGCGCCTCGGGACGATATCCATGAGCTGGGTGACCTGAGACGCCGTTACGCCATGCTGGATGAGACGTCCGCCGAAAGCTACGAGCAACTATGGGTTTACGCCGCTGGCTTGGAGAAGCAACTGGCTGGCCGCCCCACTCCTCCGGCTTCGGGCTCGTCCTCTGTCCCTCCATCGCTGATTCAAGAGATTGAAGATCTTCGGGATAAGGTTTCGCAACGGGACGCCAAGTTCGCCGGCTTGGGGCAAGAGCTGAAACGTGCTCAGTCGGATCGCGACACTTCGATCCGAGATCTCCTCGCTCTGCAAACTGACCACGCCGTTCTCCGTCGTAACTACGACCAGTGGAGAGAACTGGCTGAGAGGTTGGACCGAGATAACGGTCAGATGCAAAGTGCGCTGGCAGAGTCCCAACGTCAGCTCGCTCAACAGGATGGGCCGGATCTTCACACCGTACGCATGGAGTTGCATGTCCAAACGCAACGAGGGATCGTGCTGGACCGTCTGCTAGCGAAAGCCGTCAGTTGTCGCGAGAAGCTCCATCGCGTCTACGAACACACTCTGGGCAAGCTGTCGACGGTCAAGTTAGAGGCTCAGGATTCACAGCGGGCTGTCCAAGATCTTAAACGCAAGATGAGTGCCTCCCAAGAAGAGGTTGACAGTCTCCGACTTCAGGTCGCCGACCTACGGTGTCGGCAAGATCTAGAGATCACTCAGCATGCTCGTCTGGAGGAAGAGCTCAAGAAAGCGCGTAGCAGTCTCTCCACGCTCCGCACCGAGTGCAATGATCTGCGGGCGGAACCCGTCAAACTTCGGGCCAATCGAGACAGGATTCGCAACGCCCACAACCAGGTTCTGGCCGAGTACACGCAGCTCCGCGCCGAGTTGGCCAAGATCCGTGCTGCTCGGGACGAAGCTGTCTCCAAGCACGATCAACTGCTCGCCGAATGCAAGCAACTCCGCACCGAGATGGCCAAGATCCGTACTGATAGAGACCAAGTTCGAGTGGATCGGGATTCCGTCATCCAGGATCTTCAGCAAGCCAAGCAGCGACTGTCTCAAGCGGACGCTGAGATCGCCAACATTGACCGGATCCGCCAAGATCGAGAGGCGCAAGTGGCCCGATCCGACATGTTGGGGCAGGAGCTCGGCCGGATCCGGCAGGAGCGAGACGCGTTGTCGGCGCGAGTGCAGCAGGCTGCCGCCGAGACGGCGGAAATGACGCGTCTACGGGACAAGTATCTCACCAGCCACCAAGAGCTGTTGGCTCAAGAGGCTGATATGCAGACTGCTCATTCTCGGGTCCGCCAAGAGCTTGATGACTTTGCAGCCGATTACAACTCGGTTGTTGAAGAATGAGATGCCGCGCTTAACAGTCTGGCGTCTATTGCTTCCGCGGCTTCGCGTCGGTCTTCGGTTCCTCGTGGCACCAGCTCGGCTTCTGCGTCTCAAGGCGTCCGCACGTCTGGCAAGCGATCACGAAGTGGTTCATCCGGTTCTGGTCGGCCCGACCAAGCGCCACCTCAGAAGACTCCTCGTTTGGCTACGCCAGATCCCATGGACAGTGGATCTATGTTCCGTCTATCCTGCTGGCCGACTTACCTGCCACGGATAGCAGCAGCGATTACCAGCTGTTGGGGTCCGACTCCGGAGCGGAGGATCCGACGCCGGATCAGCTGATTCGGGTTTTGAGACCGATGAATCTCATCCTGCGTCTCCAGTCGTCGTGGTGATGAATCCCCCCAGGATCTGATCAAGCCTCGTCTGATCCGCCCCTTCTCGTTCGCTTACCTAGCCTGAACTTGAGCGATCATGGCCCTCCTCTCTCGATGTATCGTCCCCACAGCGGAACGCATGGTACAAACAGTGACGAGAGCAATCAAGATGTACGTCGAGGACGAAAACCAGCGGGACTGGGATGAATACGCGGAGCGCCTAACCTTTGCCGTCAACACCAAGATCGCGCCGTTTTCAAGTGATGCAGTTGCACGAGGAGGAGTAAGTGGTGGAAGCCGCCGCGGCAAGTTGGTTGCTACGAGCGAGACGGAATGTTGAAGATCTGCAGGAAGGCTGCAGATGGGAAGGAGGCGGACCCCATGCACACAAGTTGGTTGTGTGTGTGACGAAACTGGTCGAAGATTTCGCGAGGAGGCCGCGGAAAGGAAGGAGGAGGTTACCCACCCTAGCGAGTGGTCGTCAAGGTGGATGAAGCAGGAGATAGTATGCAGGATAGGCCGCATACATGAAGAAGGAGAGAGGAATGCATATACGTGTTAGTGCAAGTTTAGATCTGGTCGAATCCAAGACCCCGGATCTGAAGGTCCAGTGCCGGATCCGACAGTCAAGATCCTGGGATCCGGAGTGGAGATCCGAGATATGCGACCCGAAGATGGAGGATCCGAGACCCAAGACCCCGGAATCCTAACCGTTCCCCGGATCAGGATCGGCTACAAGGTAGAAGAGAAGCAAGATCCAAGGAGCCCGGCGTACCGCAATCGACAAAGGGGATAGAACGACGAAGACCAAAGAAGAGTTGATTACGACAGGAACACAAAAGGCTAAGGCCATGCCGAGAATGATGAATCACTCCGAGTCCGGATCAATGGGAAAGAACTTCAAGCGAAGACGCGAGATCTGAAGTGAAGGGTGAGCGGCAGGATCTGTGCGATCATAGTTGCGCCATGCGTCTTGATCGTCACAGTCCTTCAACGCGGCGATCAGATCAATGGGCGCAACGTCCCCCAACGAAGCCGACTCACGTCCCGGATACCAGGTTGTGTCTTCGGACGGTTGGGGGAAACGCATGAGGATCGGATCCAAGAAGATATCAAGATCCCCACACCCCGTGTCCCGAATATCCGCAAGGATCCGATCCTCCAGAGACCGCGTCCTCGCTCGAGCATGTGAACTAGGGTTCTTGCGGCGAGTGTACTCCCTGGCGAACCAACGGATCGCTTGCTGCAGACCTTTGGAGATGGGGAAGGAGTGTGTGGCCTCTCAGTAGGCCTGACGATGTTCGGGCTCGGCTTGTTTGCGCTCGTCCAGGAGTGCGGCTAAGCGAGGTGCTCTCACCGGGTCGAAGGTTAGAGGAGTCAACGAGGCCACGTCGAGAACCTCCCAAGGCTTGATCGCATACAGGGCGTCAACATTCACTTGCGTGATCAAGCCAGGAACGTACAGAGACGACCTCAGTGAGTTGACCCGGCCGGCCCGCTTTGGGAACATCCAACCGGCGGGAAGAACCTTGGACTTGCTCAGAGCCTGAGCGGACACCGCATCAAAAGTCAGGGAGCTGATCTGAGCAGGATCCCAAGGGACCACCTCCGCCTGGGATACAGCCCGACTCTCATGAAGGCCCGGGATGAACTTCTCGAGAGGGCCGTACGGCCGGAAGGGTGACCCTGCTGTAGACGCTTCATCCTCAGAGCCATCCAGATCTCCCTCGTCGAGCACGATAGGGGCTACTGCAGACCCGTGAGCGGTCGGAGGATCATTGGGAAGACTGGAACCATGGCCCCCCGCCCTAGGACGTGCGTCTGCACGAGACCGGGCGAGCGGTAAGTGGATCTCCTCCGAATTGTCAGAGAGGGCGCCGGACTCGTTGGATCCGGCCAAAGATGACCGACCCGATCCATCCATGCTCCGGCCAGATCCCCCAAGACTTCGATCGGGGTCCGAATCGGAAGAATCAGGCGACCCAGGCGTAACTTGAACCGTTGATCCCGGGCCCGATCCGGTGGCGCCCCGCTCTGATCCTGTAACATTTCGATCGGACCCAACCCCAGAAGAAGTAGGAGACCCCGGCGAAGCCTGAGCCGACCCAGATGGACCCTGATCCAACGGGGGAAGAGAGGTGGGAGATCCCGGCGATGCCTGAGCCGAACCGGAGGGGCCCTGCTCCGACTGAGGAAGCGGAGCGGAAGATTCGGGCGGAGCTCGTTGTCGCTGGCCCAGGATCCTGTTGAAGGCTTTGAAAAAGTCCGACATTAAGCCAGGTGGCGGATCACCTCGCTGGCGCCAAAACGCCGGAGCACGCATTCCTCGTAGGACTCTGCGATCGTCTGGGCCGTGCGTGATGCACTCGCTTTGACTATAACGTATCCTGTGAGCAGATCTACCCAGATCAACAGTTCCGTGTGGCCCTTGTACGACTTGAGGAGATGTGATCCATGGCCAGGATCTGGAATGGGTAGGTAGTCTTCAGTGTGACGAACGCTGCTCCGGCTCGGATCCATTTTGCGTCCACCGCCGTGGGATCCTGGTCAGATACTGACTTAGCGGCTGGAGTCATAGTAGGGTCCGAGCTGCTTCTGTCCTGAGACGTCAGATCGTGACTTTTTGTGTGGGATTCTTCGCGCTTTGCGGCGAAATCCACATCACGGAGTTCATACATGACTGTGGCATACACGGTCATGTCCTCGATGAATCGTCTATAGTAGTTTAGGCTACCGAGGAACGACTGCATAGCTTGTAGATTCGCGCCATCGCCTTCAGATCCTTCGCGTGAGCTTCCAAACCTTTACTGGACGCTCGGTGACCGAGGTAGTCAACCTTCTTCAGTCCCCAGAAGCTTTTTACAACACTGATCGAGATATTCCACTTGTCGCATGCTTCCAACAGGAGTTTCACGCGGTCACATAACTGATACCAGGATTCAGTGGTGACTAGGATGTCATCGATGTACGATCGACGCCCCGGCACCGAGGATCCGCCCTCAGCTTCAGGTTCTCCGCCGTCGAAAAGATCCGTTAGTAGGCTACGATCCGACGCTGGCGGGATCCGAAGGAAACCGTATAGCGCGCTATCGATCAATCTCTGATAGATCTGTGGAGCGTTCTTCAGCCCAAATGGCATGCGACCCCATTCGAACAGCACAAATGCTGAAATGGCACGAGCGCGATTCGTCATGGGTACCACCCAGAATCCACTTGCCATATCTAGCGAGCAGTACCACGACACTTTGTCCAGACACTTTGTCCAGATCTCGTTGATCAGAGGCATCAGATCGCCAAAGGAGACTATCGCGACAAGGCATTGAATTTGCGGCGTTTCGGTATTCTACTACTTACTGACTGGATGCTACGATTCATGCTGGAAGAAGCTCCCGCCCCACAGCCAAGCTCCGCCACAAGCGCAGGGACGACGCAGCTGCCTTAGGAGCTACCACCCGACACCCGAGACAGGCGCTACTGCAAAGAGTACAGCGCCACCACTGAAGCTATCAACAACTAAGACCGAAGTTGATAACCTCGAGGAGAAAGCGCCGATCCCGTCTTTGAGCGACATTAAGTTGAGATATGACGAACAAAGCGTACCTCCCACTCAAAGAGCTATCGTCTAGGAATGTGTCGAGGGCGCAGATTCGATACCAAGGTGCGGCTCGCGAATGAAAGAGCCTGTAGTAACCACTACTTAATACACTTCGTTTTACTTCTCGAAGCTGCATACATCTACATTGGACGCCTTCCACAAATGACTTAAGCCTCTGCAAAAGCTGATTTAAGAAAGCTTATATCTGCGGAGGCGTGGATTCGGTTCCACCAAACGAAGGGTCATTTTGTCCCCTTATTGAGCAACTGCATAAATATTATCTTTGCATCAGAATGGGTTACCCTTTTATGACAACTAGGTGGCATAAATCTCGACCTCTCACATATATCGACCTCTGCACAATTTATATTTAGAGACAAATTTAGGGAAACGCTTTAAGGCGACGTTAAGCCATTTGTGGAAGGCGTCCATTGGCCAGTATTGTCCAATACTCGACATACCTTCATTACTTAAGCAATCTTGAATCTTCCTCGTCCTCGAACGTATCTTTCCCACATGACTCAATCGAATACTAAGGGATTTGTACCAACCCTTCGGTATTAGAATCCTATCCACAAAAGCCGATAAATAATCGATTTGGATCTGCGTTTTGCTAAAACAAATTATTGCAGTATATGTATTGCAATAATTTGCCACACCGATGCTACAGCGATTTGCGCGTCCTGTACGCGGCCGCAATAAGTTTCGGTGTCGTCAAGGCCAAGAGATAAGCACGATCATGCAATGATGATAGAATTGTACAAGCTGGAGAAGTGTAGCTGGTCACTCAGTCGCAGTGCTAGCGGTAGCTTGTTCGCCACTTCCGCTTGCAATTGCACTTGACGACTTAACAACCGTCAGGAAAATAGAGTAATAAATCGCTCCAAATTTGATCGAAAGCACCTCAGAAGTGCATCAATATCGGTGAGCATCTTCAACGCATCAGCATCATAACATTGACAACACGGACACCCAATGCAGCGGATTTTAATTCCAAATGAACCTGCTCAGCCTTCTCAAATTCCAGGTAGTCAATATATATCACCGTCGAGCACAAACTCTACAAATACGTGTCCATGACTAGTCCATCAAAGCCATCAACCGCTTTACTAAGAAAATTGCGTATGTCAAACACCAGCTACCTCGTTAAATATCTTTCGAAAAAGGGTGGTGTTAATAAACACCAGAATGAAGAGTTCGACCCTGATGTGCTGCTCCGCATGGGACAACACAATAGTAGTCGACTAGATTTGCCGATAGCGCGAAGCACACGACGAGCTTCAGAAGACCCGAAAACCGGGGATTCGAGGCTAAATGGGAGGTGCAGACGCTTAAGCCGACGTGAACTTGGTCACAGCCTTCGTGCCTTCCGACACAGCGTGCTTGGCCAGCTCACCGGGGAGCATGAGACGCACGGCAGTCTGGATCTCGCGCGAAGACAGAGTCGACTTCTTGTTGTAACGCGACAGCTTGCCGGCCTCCGATGCGATGCGCTCGAAGATATCATTGATGAACGAGTTCATGATCGACATGCCGCGCTTGCTGATGCCCGTCTCAGGGTGCACTTGGCGCAACACCTTGTAGATGTAGGTGGAGTACGATTCGACGCGCTTCTTGCCCTTGCCCTTGCCCTTGCCGGACTTGGCGACCGTCTTTGCGGCCTTCTTCGAGGGAGTCTTCGCCATTGCTTCTGTTTGGGGGGTTGGAATTGCTCGGTGAATTGAGGAATGAGCTTTTGTATAGACGCAGATCCGACTTCCGGACGCTCCCCTTCCATCCCACACTTATAAGCATGCAATATCTCTCGCGGCTCGCTTCGGCGTCTGTGATTGGCGGAATCTTGTTCCGCGTGAATTCATTGGCGGATGAAGTCGTATAACGTATGATATTGGCGGATATGAACGCGGGGATAGGGCTATTTTGGCGCGAAGGTGAGTTGGCAACAGACAAAGTTGACAGATGATGACCACGTCGAAGCAGCATCACGAAGGCGCTCCAATGGACCGAACTGCCGCTTATTAGCACCAGTATTGTGTCGGTACGTGGTGTATGCAGTGGTCAAGCGCGGAAGTTAAATGGGAAATGGTGTCAATGTATGTAAAATGTTCTACGCACTCGTTCCTCGTCCGAGTCTTCCCCCACCGTGTTGTGTCCCGCTAGTACAAGGTGGGGGAGCGTTGGCTGGCGCTCATAAGCTTATCTCGCTCCCCTTCCCTGCGCGCTCTTCGACGGTCCTGGTCGACGTGCGCTTTCCATTGGTCGTACATGTCCGTTCGTCGTGCCTCGTGCTGCCTACATGAAGCCGGAGCCCTTGATATTCTGCTTTAAAATAATGTCTTTGCAGGCGTTGAACACGACTTGGACGTTCTGCGAGTCGGTGGCGCACGTCACGTGGTGGTAGATCTCCTTCTCGGGCTGGCGGTTCATCTCCATGAACTTGCCCAGGAAGTACTGCACGCCCAGGTCGTAGTCGCCGATGCCGCCCGGGAAGTCCTTGAACACCTCGACGGTCTTGGGGTCCACCTTCTTGATCTTGTCCTGGAACAAGTCCTTCTTGTTCAAAAACAGGATCATGGCCGAGTTCAAGAAGAACTTGTTGTTGACGATCTCGTCGAACAGCGTGATGGCCTCGATCATGCGGTTGGTGGACGCGTCCTCGTACAGCGACTGATCGTACTCGCTCAGCGCCGCCACGAAGATCACGGCCGTCACATCCTCGAAGCAGTGGATCCACTTCTTCCGCTCGTTACGCTGCCCACCGACATCGTACATGACGAAGGTCGCGCCGTCGATCTGGTACCGCTCTTCTACGATGCCGGACGTGCGGACGCGGGCGTACAGCATATCCTGCTGCGTGGCGGCGTAGTCGTCGCGCATGATGCGATCCAGGTCACTGAAGTAGTACTTGACCGACTCGATGATCTGGAACTCGGCTCGCCGGTTCCACGTGGCCACAATGCCGGGGTCCGTCCACAGGTTCTTGATCTTCTGGCCAATGACGGGGTTCACCTCGGCCTCATCGCTCAACGTCCGGATGTCCTCGAAGTCCTGTACGCACACCACCTCGCCCTTGAGCTTCATCTCTGCGCACTGCTCGATCAGCATCTTAATGGATGTCACGACGTTGTTATAGATAATTGGCGTGCAGTGCCGCTTCTCCTCTTCGGTTAGCGCTGCGCCGTACAAAATCTGAAAGCAAGAAAAATGAGTTGACGCCGGACTCAACACGAACACGGACTGTGGACGCACCTTCATCTGCTTGAAGACCGTACTCTTGCCTGACTCGCCTGCTCCTAGCAGAAGCAGCTTGACCTTTTCCTGCTCCACGCGATGGGCTTCCTCGTTCTTGGCTTCGATCTCGCGTGACTTGGCCATCGCCACCCGATCATTGTCGGTCAACTGTGAGGCACAGAGTCCCATGATGACTTTTCCTGGCGGTCGAGTGCTACACGTGTACCGAAGTGCTGCTGCTTCGACGATCGCGGACGGAGTGGGCGGGCACAAGCGAGCAGGTGCCGGCGGCTCTGTTTCTGCTGCGCACGAGGGCTCTACTGTCGGAGTGGGAAGCTGCACACGTTTCGCCAAATAGGCTGGTGGAAGTTTAAAAATGAAACCCCACACACACCACTTTGAGCCTCCAGTAGCCAATCCTCCCTGCACTTCTCGCCGGCGCAGAAATAACTCGCGTCCTTGGCAAAATGCAACGACGCCAGCTTCGCGCTCTCGCCGCTATTAATACAGACGTCGACTCCCTTGCTCCATCATCGCACCTTCCAGCGCCACTGAGCATCAGCAGAGCTCGAGGCAGACAGCTCAGGACCCGCAGAAACCCCTCGGTTCGCCACGATTAGACCTGTTCCGCACCGCTATAGCCGCCCGGTCTCATCGCACACGGCGTCGAGTTCTGACGACGGAGAGATGGAAATAATCCATCGTGCGTAGACATCACTCGGCAAAGCCATGACGGACACCCCAGCGCTACTTCTTGACAAGTCTTGCATACAAAAATGCGTCATTCCTGCGATTAGACGAAATATAATAGCTACCATTTCTATCAAAGGGACCATCGTTTCTAATCGCCACATATCGATCTGCCCCAACGCTCCACTATGTCGCCGAGCATGGCGAATGTTGACCCCAACTCCATCAAGGAATGGCACTTCCACACGTGCTTCTACCACACCAACGAGCGTTCAAAGCAGGAGGCACAGGCGCTGCGCGACGCTCTCGTGGGGCAGGTGGCGGCCGATCCCAAGCGCTTCTTGGCGGTGTGCAATGGCGTGACGGACAAGGAGCTCCCCGGTTTGGTGGGGAAGCCGCCTCCACTCAACGTCGGACCCGTGGGCCCGCACCTCAGCGGCAGCTTCGAGACGTGGGTGCCGGACGAGTCGTTCGCGCAGGTGCTCTCGTGGTTCACGCTGCACCGCGGGTCGCTGAGCATCTTGATTCACCCGCTCACGCGCTACGAGCGGGAAGACCACACGACGCACGCCATGTGGCTGGGAACGCCCTGGGTCATCGACCTGGACCCGCTGCGTGAGGATCTGCTCACGCCTCCGCTTCAATACCCGGAGCTCGGATACGGATATAGCAAAAACGTCGAGGAACAGTAAAAAGGCAGCCAGGCGCGTTTGGAAAAAGGAGTTAACCGATCTCAAATATGGAGAATGCAGTTGAAGTGAGATCCGGTGAAGCAGTGCGAGGCCCTCACTGCAGGAGGTGACGCAGCACTGTGCGCACGTTCAGCTTCTTGAGGTGCGTGTACTTCTGGCCTGTGCCAACGAACATGATCGGCTGTCCAGTCTTGTACACCATCGACACCGCTGCACCCACTGCAAAGCAAAATGCAGATAACCGATGTCAATTACGCGCTACCGTAGCGCTATGCACCAGACCAACAAACTCACCCTTGTCATCGATCGTGTCGAACTTCGTGATGACGATGCCGTCAATGCGGTGCGGCTCGCGACGCTCCGAGTAGTCCGCAAGCGCCTGAGAGAAGACCCGCACGCACAGATCAAGAGTTAAAACCCGTTTGAAAGGACTGGGTGAGGGCTGCACAATGCTTCAAACACGTACCCGGTCGAACATCGACAGCTGGTCGATGCCGTCGTTGCCCACCAAGGCCTCTCCGACGAAGAGAACCAGGTCGGGTTCGTTGTTGGACACCAACTTGGCCAGCGCGCGCATGAGCGGCTCGTTGTTTTGCATACGGCCAGCAGTGTCGATGAGCACGCAGTCATAGCCATTCTCGGTGCCGTACTTGATCGCCTCCTTGGCCACCGAGGCCGGGTCCTTCGCATAGCCCTTCTGGAAGAGTTCCACGTCCAGCACCTTGGCGTGCTGGTTCAGTTGCTCCACAGCGCCAGAGCGGAACGTATCACAGGCAGCAATCATGACCTTGATGCCCTTCGACTTCAGGTAGTAGCACACCTTGGACAAGCTGGTAGACTTGCCAACACCGTTGACACCTACGAAAACGATGCTGTAGGCACGACCCTCAGACTTCGCCTGGAGGATCTCGCGCAGCACATCGGTAGATTTCTTCGGCGTCAGGATGCGCAGCAGTGCGGCTTCGAGGGCCTTGCGCACAACCGTGGAAATGCGCGTGAAGCTCTCGAGTCTCTGTCCAACCACAGTAGTGATGACGGACTCGCACAATTCATCGGCGACTTCCGAAGCCACGTTCTTGGCGATCAACTGCATACAGACACTCCGATTAGTACAGTTGACACAAGCTGGGCGTACAGATGACTCATGGCTTGGTACCATTTGGTGCATCGGGGTGATCACAGGCTCCAAGTCTTCCCGATCGAGAATCTTGTTACCAGACACAGTGCTGAGGAAGTTGCCGATGCGCGTGTTGGAAAAGCTCCAACCGCCTTGGCTAGAATCCGATTCCGCTCCAGAGGAGGCGGCAGACTCATCGTCAGTATCCGAGAACTCTTCCGACTCGCTGTCTTCAATCTCCTATTGACAGTCAAGCGCCGTTAGCATGCCCTCGGCGCTCACTAACGCAATAATTCCACGAAAAACAAGCGTACTCCAATGTAGGCCTCACGCTTCTCGCGAAGCTGAGCTTCTTCCTCCTCGGCAGTGGTCTGATACGGTCAAATGCACGAAAGTCAATATCCCAACAGTTTCTCTACCCCGATCATTCGTACCATCCTGGAACGGTCCAGCGCTTCAGCCTCCTTCTTGGACACCTTGGTGTCGTCCCATTTCGTCATCTTCTTGCCGCTTTTCTTGGGCTCCTTTGCGGCCTTGTCCTTCCCCTTACGACGCGGACCCGTGCGCATCTTCCGCACCTTTGACGAGCGTAGCGCTGCCTCATTCTCCAGCTCCTCCAGGTTCTTGTCCTTTCCATCCGACGCCGGGCTATCACTGCCATCCTCACTAGACTGCAGCAAGCAACACACAACCCAATTAGTACAGCAACAACCTGCGGGCAGCAATAATAACGCAAGCGAACATCTGCAGTGGCGGCCGATCGGGACGCGGACGCCGTCTTGCCCGACGCATTGGACGTTATGCCCTTGGCCTTGGCCTTCTTGGACGCATTGAAAGCCCGCGGACCCTTGCGCGCCTGCTTATCGGTGGTAAACTTGAGCTCCGTGGCCTTGAGGATCTTGGTGAACTTGTCCTCGAACTTGACGGGTGTCTTGTGGGCGATCTGCTGCGGGAACATGGCGATGAAGTCCTTCTTGACGATCTCCAGCAGCTCCTCGATGTACAGCAGCTGCAGGATCTTCTGATAGACCACCACGAAGACCAAGTCCAGCTTGTTCTCGAACACCCACTGCATGGCGTACGCGTCGTCGATGAACTTCTTTTCGCCCGCGCGGTCCTCCATGAGGACGCGGTTAATCAGGTGGTCCACAGGATCACCGCCCAGTTTGCATAGTGTACGCGACCACAGCACGGTGCCGGTCTTGGAGAAGATGACGAAGTGGTCGATCATGGCGGCGGCGTGAGGGAAGGGCTCCTGAG